>JALRMA010000432.1:0-25000 GCA_023638005.1 Forsythia suspensa | reverse complement strand
TAAATAAAAGGTTAGAAAATGGGTTGCCTCCCATTAAGCGCTTTTATTTATAGTCATTAGCTTGACTTATTGTCCGATTGCTCACGGCACTCTAAATAGTGCTTTTGAGGACTTGCTTTATGTATCTATTGACTTTGCGCCATTTTTCATTTATCCTCAAAATTTTGAATTTGTGATCCCCATAAAAATAAGGTTTTAATGTAGCATCTTGCTCGAACACAACCACGAAAATTTCAACTTCTTCATCAACCTTGATCACAAAATCAATTTTAGAAGAAATAGAAGAGTTGGAGAATTGATTGTCTGACTCGTGCTTTTGTAATCTCTGAGGAAGTTGGATCGGAGGCTCATATGGTTTGATAGGAACGGTTGCTATAACCTGTGGTGTACATGAGCTCGCTTTAATATCTGTTGTCTGCTCAGTCTGTTCCACGTGCTCCTCATCAGTGGATGATTCATTTTCTTTATTTGCAACATGCCTCTTCACATGAATTTCTGGTAATTGAACATCACTTCTGATAGTAACAGATGTAACACTTTCATTGGGATTCACCTCTGTATTGCTTGACAACGTACTTTGTACTCTGGCTGATATAGCTACTGCCATCTGACCTATCTGTATTTCCAAATTTTTTATTGAAGCGCTTTGATTTTGAAGATTGATCTCTGTCTGTCTCATGAATTGATCGAGTTTTTCGATGAATTTACCGAGAATGTCTTCTAGTGAAGTTCTCTTTTACGCTCTTGAAACCGAGGACCTTGTGATCCGATATTATTGTAATTATCATTCCAAGAGAAATTTGGATGATCTGTGATAAATTCTCCAACAAGCATGTTGTCCTCATCAATATCGAAGTTGCCCCATATCTTGCTATATTGGCATGTTTGCATTGCAAGAAAATCTCCAAAAGCATATTGTCCTCATCAATTACGAATTATCCTCATATCTCATTGTATTCACATCTTGCATTGCAAGAAAATCTCCAAAAGCATATTGTCCTCATCAATTACAGAATTAGCCTCATATCTCATCAGATTCGCATCATCGCATTGCAAGAAAATCTCCAAACAACATGTTGTCCTCATCAATGCTAGATTGTCTTTGAATGGTCCGTGGAGTAAAAAGTCTCCAACTAGCATATTGTCTTCATTGATCTCCTGGTCTTCCATCTTGTATTGTGGTGCTCAAACAAGACAAGTTGAACACTAAAATAAACTAAAAAATATATAATAAAAATTTAATTAAATAAAGTTCGAATTAGTGCTAATATAATCAAGAGAACTAAAACTAAATCCCCAGCAACGGCGCCAAAAACTTGTCAACAATTTTATGTCTTTAATAATTCCGCAAGTGCACGGATCGCTCAAGTAATAAAGTGGATTGTGAGTCCAAGTATCGCTCCCACGAAGATTTAGATAGTTCAGTTCAATTATACTAACCTTAACCGAATCTAAAGAACATTGGATGTTTGTATGATTAAGAACTAATTAAAGTATAAACTAAAATTAATTAACTAATTAAAATTCAAACAACTAAAAATTAAACTAAATGAGAATTACTTTAAAATTGGAAAAGAAAAGAAAAGAAAAGTGTACTAGGATCTCGAATCCACTTATATCAATTATCTTTAACCCGAACCATTAAATTTGATAACATGATTTACTTATGAAGATCAATATTCCTAATTTAATTTAATAATCTCTTTCGAGTAGAATTAAATCTATTCCTATATGCGACTCGACTATATTTCTATGACGAATGCGAGCATACAAGAATGCATTAGAATTTGTGAATACTTAGAGATCACGTAAAGCATAGCGGTATATTTCTATCCCCATCGGACTCTCACGACAATTAATATATGTATAACCTATTTTCCTTCTCTCGAAGGTAAAACAAGCCACAAGAATCATACAACTATTAAGCATATAATTGTAGATGAAGAGAAAATCAATATCAATTGTTCAAAAATAAAAACATGCTTAAATATCAAAAACTAGGTTCAAGAATTAAAGATTCATGATACAAACTTCATCACGATCCTAGAACTAATTAATTCTAGCCTAGCATACTAATAATACTGAAAATAAAGAAGAGATGAAAATATGGAGTTCATCACCGGATAAGAAGAAAATAATTGGGAGATACAATATTGAACTTGATCTTTATTTTAATCTTGAAAGGATGAATCTTGATCTTCGTTCTTGATTTGTCTCCGTTCTTCTCTCCAAATTCGCTCCCAAAATTCCATCCATGTTATGAGTTAATAACTCATATATATAGTTACCTAATTGTGCCCTAAAATATCTCAAAATATTATGCAAATCGCGTCAAAAAGGTTTCCTAATCGAATTAGAATTCGAAAAGGAAACAAAATTCCCGCAGCCAAAAGTTAGCATGGGCGGCTGTTTTCAAACGGCCATAACTTCTTGTAGAAAGCTCCAAATTGAGATCCGTAAAAGTGGTGGACTCGTAATTCGATTATCTTTCCAATGGTATATCATTTACTCGTTGATTTCACCAAATTTTATGCTCTTTTCGTCCAATCTTCTCCATGTGCTTATAAACGGGTCCAAAACTGAAATAGGAAGAATAATACAATAAATTAAGTATAAATTCAATAAAATGACGAGATAAAAGCTTAGTTTAAAGGCCCGAATAAGTGCACAAAATACACTTATCACCCACTCAAACTGCTAAACATGCTGAAAACTGTTAAGCCCAAAGGAATGGGTAAACTTTGGCCATTGATATCTCTAAGAGCACTAAGAGAAAATCTAAAGGACCTTTTTGAAAGGATCCAAGAAAACCAAATCTGTTGGAAAACAGTTAAGCAAAGACAAATCCAAGTTTGATGATTCGTGTTTTCACTGTGAAAATAAAAGGACATTAGAAGAGGAATGCTAGGCATAAAAGAGATAAAACTAACAACTCAAATCTTTGGCATTACAGACTCGGTCATATAAATGAAAACACATCACCAAGTTACATAAAGATCAATACTTGGATTCAGATGATTATGAATCATTTGATAAGTGTGAATCATGCCCGTTGGGCAAAATGACCTAGACCCTCTTTTGTGGAAAGGGAGGCACAGTTGCAGACATTTTGGGTCTTGTACATACTGATGTATATGGACAAATGTCTAAAGATGCTAAATGTGGCTTTTCTTACTTCATCATATTTACATATGACCATTCTAGATATGGTTTTATATGATTGATGGAATTCAAGAGTGAAGCCTTTGAAAAGTTCAAGAAATTCAAGCAAGAAGTAGAAAGGCAAACCGAGAAAAATATTCTAACACTTAGATTTGATCGAGGTGAAGAATATTTGAAGGGTGAGTTTTTAGACTATCTAAAAGAGAATGGGATTCTCTCGCAGTGGACTCTACCTTATACATCAATACAAAATAGTGTATATGAAAGACAAAACCGCACCTTATTTGATATGGTGTGATTAATGGTGAGTCGCGCAGTTATTCCAAAATCATTTTGGAGATATGCGCTTAACACTGCATGTTATACACTAAACCGTGTCCTATCTAAATCGGTCAATAAAACTCTATACGAGTTATGGAAAGGGAATAATACATAATCTTTCATACATGAAGGCTTATGGATGCGACGCTTATGTGAAGCGCTTTGAATCAGATAAGCTATGAGCTAAATCCGATAATTGTTTATTTGTCGGGTATCCAAAAGAAAGTGTTGGATATCATTTCTACAATTCTATTGAGATGAAGGTCATCATATCGAGACTTGCTGTATTCTTAGAGAAGATAGTGGGAGCAATGTAGATCTTGAAGATGTTCAAGAAACCACAAATAAAATTGACCAATTAGATATTCCAATGGTGAGCTTTCATCCGATGAAGCACAGATTGAGAGAAGTGGGAACCACCAGTTCCCAAGGACACACCAGCTCCGTATAAGTCGAGCAGAGTCATTCATTTTCTTATGAGATACGATCTCCTGGTTACTAGTAATGTATTACTAATCGAAGAAGATAAACCTACTACTTATGCAGAATCTAAGTCAAGTGTTGACTAACAGAGATGGCAGGAAGCCATGGAATCCGAAATGAACTCCATGTACGAAAACAAGGTTTGGACCTTGCTTGACCCGCCTGAAGGGGTAAAACCTATAGGCTGTAAATTGGTTTACATTAAAAAGGTTGACATGGATAACAATGTTCATACTTACAAGGCAAGATTGGTTGAGAAGGGTTTCAAGTAAAGACAATGGATTGACTTTGACGAAACCTTCTCACCAGTAGTCTTGTCCAAGTTAATTCGGATTCTGCTTGCGATAGTAGCATACTATAACTATGAGATATGGCAAATAGATGTCAAGATTGTATTCCTTAACGAGAATCTTAGCGAAGATGTGTACATGACACAACTTGAAGGCTTTGAATCCATAGAGCCAAACAAGATATGCAAACTACAGAAATCCAAATATGGATTAAAGCAAGCCTCTCGGAGCTGGAATCTTCGTTTTGATGAGACAATCAAAATGTTTAATTTTATCAAGAATGAAGATGAACCATGTGTGTATAAAAAGGTTAGTGTTTCTAATTTTATATGTAGATGACATACTTTAGGAAACGATGTCTTCGATGCCAAAAATCAGTAAAATTGTGGTTATCCAAAATTTCTCCATGAAGGATATGGGAGAGGCAACGTACATTCTCGATATAAAGATCTATAGAGATAAATCTAAGAGAATGCTTGGCCTATCTCAAGATATGTACATAGATAAAATCTTAAGAAGATTTAGCAAAGAAGAGTCCAAGAGAGGACTCTATCCCATCTGGCATGGGATCAATATCTCAAAAGAGATGTGTCCAAAGACACAAATTGAAAGAGATCGCATGGATAGAATTTCCTATGCATCAGCAATAGGATCTATCATGAATGGAATACTATGTACTCGATCGGATGTTTCATATGCTTTGAGTGTCACAAGCAGGTTCCAAGCGAACCCTGGCGAGAAATATTGGATCGCAGTCAAGAACATCCTTAAGTTCTTAGGAAGGACTAAAGACATGTTCTTGGTATATGGAGGAAATGAACTTAGAGTTCAAAGTTATGCCGATGTCAACTTTCAATCTAATAAAGACATATTCTTGGTGTATGAAACTAAAGACATGTTCGGATATGTGTTTACTCAAAATGGTGGTGCGGTCGGTTGGAAAAGTTCCAAACAAAAAACGATCGCTAATTCAACTACTGAAGTTTAATATATAGTCGCTTGAGCGAGCAGAAAAACGATCTGGATTAAGAAGTTCATTATTAAACTTGAATAGTTCCTAGCATTGTTGATCCAATAACTTGTATTGTGATAACAATGGAGCCATCGCACAAGCGAAGGAACCAAGGTCTCATCAATGATCCGGATATATTGAGGCGATATCATCTCATCGAGAGATAATCTTAAGAAATTATATAAAGATAGAACGAATCCTAACATACGATAATGTAGCAGATCCTTTGACAAAGTTGTTGTCCCAGCACAAGCATGATGGTCATGTTAAATTTGATGGTATTAAGATACCTGAGTGATTGGATCTAGTTTGTATGGGACATTTTGTGATATACTTTTTGTTAGACATTGAAGTATATGAACAAATTAATTAATTAAATGCTTGTCTATATTTTAATGGCAGATCTATTATTTTTTAAATTTTATTATTTAAAATAATAGAGTCTGAAGAAAAGTTTATAGTAACTTGTTAATCACAAGGTGTTGTGATTGTGATATACAAGTTATAAATAACTTATTCTTGAAATATCCTAGTCATAGTAATAATGAGATACGGATATCATTATTACGCATGCACTAGCATGTGTTGCATTTCTTTTAAAGAAAGTAGTCGATCTCACGAGCTAAGATGTAGAGGGACATCCGAATGAACACATGAATGCATTGTTATGAGAACATGACATTGATGATCCGCCTAGAGATTCCACATGGATAACTATCCAAGCGTCGGTGGTAAATCTCTAATGCGCGGTTGTGGATTTGGTCCTTTGACTTGAGGACATCATAGAATCTTATATGAGGACAACTATACTTTGGCGAGCGTTTGATGGGGCTCGAAGATTTGAGTCACCAGGAAGACGTCGTACGGGTATAGTGAGAATCATATGAAGGTTGTGAATGTCCAATATGAGGATTCGTCACTCCTGGAAAGTAGGAGATTATAACCTGCATTTTACCTACTTAAGTTGATATAAATTTCCTCGGCCGGGGTGAAGTTATGAGTTGAAAATGTTTCAATCATAACTAGATTAGATCAACAAAGAGTTGAGGTGAATAATATAATTGTTTGAAATGAGATTGATGCTGATCCATATCTCTTAACCAATTAGGTTATATTGATGAAGGGATTATATTTCCACGGTAACCGCACATATATTGGTTTTGTCATACCACATGACATTTTCCTTCACATGGATTGCCTTGACGCATTGCCAGATGTCAATCTTGGACGACGACGTAAATTGATCGATCTAGGTGAATTGATGAGAATATCACTGTGTTTGCCATCGCGAATGGGAACCTAATGGGTCACACACATAAAGCGAGAATTGAGCATCTGGAGTTGGACCTTGTCCAAGTGGGAGATTGAAAGAATTAATGTCCAAGGTCCAATTTGTTGGGTCGGACATAATTACTTATTGGGCCAAATTAATTAATAAGATTATTTAATCGGGTCTGATTGTTGATAGGTTCTAGTTGGACTAGAACTAAGGCTAGGGTTAGCCCCACCTATAAATACACAAAGCGCAACAAATTAGGGTTAAGAGAGAGTTGATCTTCCATTACTTGCTAGCACTTGTAAAAGACAACCAAAATACAATCACTCCCAAAAGGATTACGCTTTCATCATTTCTTGATTATGGAAGTCCGTAATCTTCTTTGCCGTGGATCACCATTGGAGGTCGGACATCCGGACAAATTGTGGTATTGAAGATCGCACCTCCAACTAATCGTAGAATCAGATTACACGGTGTTCATCAAGGTAAAAATCCTATCACGAATTCTCTCTAAGTACAAGGTTGATCCGGCTCAAAGGAATTGAACTTTTAATTTCCATTGCATGTATACCTCAATTCCTTACAGGAGAACCCTTTTTTTCTTGATAGAGTAATTTTGTATTTGTGCCTCTTACATTAGTGTTCGAATGAGGTGTTGGGGTTGTTTAACGTGTTAAATTAGTTAAAGCAAGCGATGTGTTGTTAGCCCAACATATGGAGATAGGAAACAATGGCATCAGCTATTAAGTTAAGCTGTAAAGAATGGGAATATTTTAGAAAAATATAAATTTATAGAAATTAAACTAACATGAGGGTAAACAAGTGAGAATTTGTTAATTAATTCACCTCTCTTTCTGCTGGAGTTCCTTTTCCTTTGATGGACTCGCATTACCAAATCAAATTCAAAAGCACGGTTAATGGAGGACTTGAAGAACGGTAATGGTGCAATAATGAGTGGGGTTATTGAGGTTTTATAGTTTCGGGTGTAAAGGCAATTTTCCATTGAACTCGGAACTAGAGAAAATACCGCTTCCTCACAATTTCTAGCCTTTTTCAAATTGATGCGGGAAAGTTGGGGCTTAGCTTCTTGTAGATAAAAAAATCTAGATTCTAATATTGTATATTTGATGCTAAGTTTGCTTGAATATTTAGCAAGATTTATGAGTTTGGCTTGCTTAATTGTTAGGTTTCTAGCTTATTTGACCTCAATCTTTGAGTGATGACTTTTGTTTTATAAGGGCCGAGAGTGAGCCCGATTGTTGTGATGTAGTAGGGGCGCTTTAATGAATGATATTTTCTCATATTTCCTTGCTTTTGTTGCTTCTTTAGGGCTTGAAATCAGAGCTCCTTAGCTTGACAAACTTGAGCAGATTTGCTGAATTTTTAGACTGCTTTTTTTAAAATCTTGGCCCTTTATTCAGCATAAACCAATTTTCAGCTCTCTTTTCTTTTGTTGAATTTAGTTTTATTATTCACTATTTATAATAAAGTCATCAATGACATAAGTTTATTACCATGAGGTTGCATCATTTTGGAATATTTTGTGTTAGAGATTTAAGACCCATAAACATGATACAGATGTAGAATGTGATGAGAAGATGCAGCTTGCAAGTCCACTAAGAGAGGATTACAAGATTAGGAAATATGTTCGATGGATTATTAAAGTACGGTTGATGATTTACCGAAAAAATTTTATAGATAGCTTCCCTTGCATGAAATTTACCTGATAAAACTTTTAGAAATAAAACTCTTGAAATTTAACACAAAATAAAAAAGAATGTTCAATTGTCTTAAGCTTAGTTCATTGTGATTGTGATAATATATCAGAAGGCCATACCATATTAGCTATGCTGGAGGTTTTTTTAACGAAACAATAGAACCAAAGCAAGATTTATAGGTGTGAATCACCTCCAAATAAAAGAAAGAAAGATGCAAAGATCAGTTTCAAGATGATGAAATAATAAACACTGAATTCATGGATATTCTGTGGGATTTGATACATTCTATGGGAGTCAGTACATTCGTCTCTAAATTGACAATCATGTGAGACAAATTCAATCTCACTCACAAGAGCCCTGTACTCTAATGGATAGTTCAAAATATGACCCATTTGATAACATATATTGTCTAAAAATATTATAAATCAGAAAACTTAACAGCTTGTTAAAACGGAAAAGTTGTCAAAGCACAAAAAAAATAAAAAAAAAATCCATTTATAGCAACACCAAAAAATCCTCTCCCTGACCTCAAAAAAACCAAATAATTTTATTACACTTTCTACAATAGTTTTTAAAAACATGAATGTGACTCGAGAATTTGGTTCCATGAGTTTCCAAGACGGGGTTTTTCCTCTGGGATTCAGATTCTATCCAACGGTTGAAGAGCTTGTGCTCTAATATTTGAAGAGGAAAATCTGCAGGAGACGACACCGTCTTGATAGTCATCGGAGAAACCGATGTTTACAAGTGGGACCCACAAGATTTGCCCAGTAAATTTTCACTAACCACTTTTTCTTTCATGTTGATTTCAGTTAATTAGTTGCTGAT
Organism: Forsythia suspensa; assembly: GCA_023638005.1. Classification (NCBI taxonomy): domain Eukaryota; kingdom Viridiplantae; phylum Streptophyta; class Magnoliopsida; order Lamiales; family Oleaceae; genus Forsythia; species Forsythia suspensa. Next base: position 15,910 of record JALRMA010000432.1, on the reverse strand, counting down.
ATATAGTTTTGATTGGTTTTTAGATGTGTATGTGATTGGTCTATTTTTGGTTTGATTATTTCTTTATGATTGTTATTGTGTTCAATTGGTTTTTGTTGATGGACTTTCTCAACTTGTTTGTGTGTATAGCATATCAATTAGATTTATATTTGAAGTAAACGTGACTTATGATTAATTTTTCCATGTGTGTTTTAAGTTTTAACTTGTTATCCATATATTTCAATTTTTCGAATCATGTTTGGTTTAATTACGAGATTTATTCAAATGTGGGTCTCTTGATTTGAGTTATAAATAATTATTAGCTCTATTTATTTGGGGCTATTTTCATAAGATTTGTCTTTTATTCTCATTCTTATTCTGTGGGAAATCATTTAGGATTGTGGATTTACATGTATAAAATTTCTTTGTGCCTATTAAACTAACAATGCTGAGGCCACAATACAGCTCAATAATGGAAGTTCTCTAGGTGATGTATGTTGAATATATATATATATATATATATATATATATATATATATATATATATATATATATATATATGTGTGTGTGTGTGTGTGTGTGTGTGTGATTTTCTTTTTTCTTTTTTTCATTTTATGTGTAGGTTGGGCTGGGGTGTTGGTGAAAGGGGGTTCAGTTTTTAAGACACTAAAGAAATTTGATTTTAGATCTATTCATTGCACTATATTAATAATGATTTTATCTGTTAGATGGGTTGATTCTTATTGAAGTTGACAGAGTGCTAAGGCCAGGATGTTAGTTTCTTTTAACCTAACCTAGAATAGAAGCAGCAACGTGGAAAATCTACAAGACGCGAAAGCAAGGAAGCATGTCTACTCCATTTGAAGAATTCATCTAGTGGTTTTGAAATGTTGTATCCTAGGTTTTGAAATGAGTAACCCACAATGTAGCCACTAAATCTACTTTGATCAAGATTTTATTTTTTTCCGTTCTAGGTTATCAGAATGAAAAATGATGGAAAATAATGTATAAATTATAAAAGTTTTGTTTATTACAATTCTACTTTAGTTCTCTCTATATTTTTCTTTTCCAAATAGAGATGGACAAATAAAGTTTGAAATTGGGAATTGTGTACTTGCAAGTCTATATTTTAAATTTTCATCCCAAAAAATGCAAAATTTTGAATATAATGCTGCAAAGTGTTATAGCAATTTAGTACTTGATAGATCGTTATTGCATATTGGTAATGAATATTATGCCAGGTTGTATGACAGTTCATTGATAATACCTTGAATGGAGGGAAAGGATTTGTTATGGCTACTCGTGATTGCTCTGAAAATTACATGTCACGTGATTCACGTTTTCTTCTCAATTCAAACGTTTTTTATTTTCAAATATTAGACAATTCATGCATGCACTCACAATAGCCTATAAATACGTCCCCATTGCATATACTCTCTACACAGTTCTCAAAGAACTCAAGTTACACCACACAAATTAAGTGCTTTTTATACATTTTGTAGTAATGGCCAAAGCAGCCTCATGATGATTGGTGGCTCTGATGGACAGGCACTTCCGGATTATTCGGGCGGTGGTCAGGCTGGGAGATATGCTCAAGCTAAGATCAAGCGTTCTGATTTCAGCGATGATTTTGTCTAAGGTTTTGCAACTTCTGCTTATCAAATGTGTCTGAGTATAAATCTTGAAGAAGTATTACAAAAGAAAAAGGCATGCAATTTAGTTGATTTGTTTTGTTTGCCATGTATATTTCAGGTTGAAGGTGCTTGGGCCACAGGTGGTAAAGGCCAAAGCAACTGGGATGTCTTTTCAATGAGAACACATGGTCTATTCTCTCTCACCACTCTTCGTCCATATACACACATACATTTTTAGCTCCTGTCTGCATTCGTTCCTGTCAATTACTTAGCGTTTTTATTTGAGTTGCAGGTGAAATTGATGGTGGAACTAATGGGTGTATTGCTATTGATCAATATAATATGTGGAAAGTAATTTAGTAATTTCATTGTTATATATATCTACATTTTAAAATAAATTCTTTAGTGGATTTTTGTAAAATCATTTTCCCTTGTACTTTTGCAGGAAGATGTGGCTCTGATAATAAAGAAAGTGGGTTTGGATTCTTATAGATTTCCATTGCATGGCCTAGAGTATTGCCAGGTATATAATTTGAAGGATAGAAATTGATTTGAAGTTTTATTTTAACTTGTTTTTTCTTGTATTGGTATTTGAGGAGGAAGATTATGCGCTGGCATAAACAAAGAAGAAATTAAGTACTATAATGATCTCATAGACTTCCTCTTGGCCGAAGGTTAATTAGATTGATACAATAATTGGAATTCAAAAATTTATGAGCTTTTATTTAAAATTTAAAATATTATATTTACTTGTGTGTAGGAATTGAGTCATGTGCAACAATTTTCCACTGGGATGCTCCCCAATGTTTGGAAGATGAGTATGGTGGCTTCTTAAGCCCTCGAATTGTGTAAGTAACTTGATCTTTTGATATTTTTATTAATTATCAAGTCGAACTCTTTGCAACTATTTTTTGTGAAATTAACAAGATTGTTAGTTTGCTGAGCTTTGTTTTTGGGAATTCGTTCATCGGTGAAAAATTGGATCACACTGAATGAACCATGGACCTTTACTTATCGAGAGGGGTTGGGCAGCATGCAATTCATCGGTATTTAGAATAGAATTCTCAAGAGCTCTCAAAAGACAAACTTGCTGCAGATTTAAATTTGAATTGCTGCAACCATTAACTAGTTTGCTCTTTATTTAGCTGAATTGTAATATATACAGGCACTTCAACTCATTACTTCAAATTATTATTTATTTTCTAAATTAGCACACATTTTAAGTTTAACTCAATTCTCTCATTATTAAATTTTTTTTATACATTATTTCAATTATATTTATCTAATCTTACTTCATAAATAAATTATTACGGGCACTTGACGTGTATCGCACGTTTGCCAAACTAGTATTTATATAAGTACAAATTTTGTTTATGGTAGAGTTACTTAGGAGTAAGTCTCTCGAATTTTCTCTCATATAGGATATATATGTTATTCACCTTATCAAATAAAAACGAGAAACTTCATATTACATGAACAGGAAGCAAAATTAAGAAAACTGCAAAATTAAAACTGAAGAAGAAAGCAAACCGAGGCCTGTACAAGTACCGTTTCCTTAAAACAGATTCGTCCCTACCGTAGGTTATGAACGTTTATTTCCCAGGATACAACGGTAGAACTGATTGTACCAGTGAACCGACTTAATGCCCGAACAATATCACCGAAAGAGAAGAACTTGGAAGAAGACAAGATGGATTTTTGATGTGTTGAAATGAGGAACTTTGGACTTGTTTATATAGGCACAAGAATGACCTTCCAATTCCAAACTCACCATTAACATGAGAGTTATAAGAGTTACAAAATATGAAAGGGTTGAGAGTTGAGAAGTTGGAAAGGTGAGCTTTAAATTTTCATTCACCATACTTATTTTCCAACAATCCCCCACATGAATGGAAATTAACAGAGACACGGAAGACTTGGTGATAAAGTTCAACGTCTAAATCCTGCATAGGATAGGTAGGTGCTATCCTTTGAACCTTCCCTTATGAAAGTATATTTCCTTTACTAGCAGATCTGTAGATGTGATGTCCTTGAACTGTTCTGCCGTTTGTGTAAAGGATAATATACCTCACACAGAATTCTTCCTGACATAGTTCAGTTCTCATTGTTATATTCATTTATGGCCATGAACATCTCGCACAGTCTCAAGAAGAGTTTTTAAGAATTGTACCTTACACAATTCTCTTAGAAGCGTCCCCACTTCTTTCTCACATAGCTAATTTCTTATTAAAAGTAGCCCGCTCTACTCCGCTCATAAGAATCATTAAAAGCCTATTGCTTATCATTTTCTCTACGGGTATCACTGTTTTATCATAGGAATGGATAGGAGAGAACCCCCAAGTTGATCTAATTAAGTATTTATAATTAGGTTGTCCCTTTGAACTTAGATCTTGGGATCTCCAGTCAACTAGGTTGGGTTTCCATTGTATTAACTTATTCTTCCAAAGGCTTAAGTCCCATTCCTTTTGACGATTTTCCAACTAACTCTCTATTCAAACCTTTAGTTAGCGGATCTGCAATATTATCATTTGACTTCACATAGTCAACAGAGATAACGCCAGTTGAGAGTAGTTTTCTTATGGTATTATGTCTACGACGTATGTGTCTAGACTTACCATTATACATGTTCTAGCCATGCCAGAATCATCCTTGTTAAATTTATCAAGAATTTTGTCCACATAGTGTAATTGACTTAGGACAATTCCCTCTGATGTTTTTGAAATTTTAATTCCAAGTATCACATCTGCTAAGCCCATATCCTTCATGTCAAATCTTGAATTTAACATGTCTTTAGTAGATTTAATCATCTTATCGTTGCTTCCAACATTAAGCATGTCATCAACGTAAAGACATAAAATGACATAGCCATTTTCGAAAGTCTTTGATATAAACGCATTTATCGCACTTGTTGATTTTAAATCCACATTCCATCATTACATGATCAAACTTTTCATGCCATTGTTTTGGAGCTTGTTTCAAACCATACAATGACTTCACCAATTTACTGACTTTTTTTTCTTGTCTGGAGCGTAAAAACCCTCGTGTTGTTCCATATAGATTTCTTCATCTAAATCTCCATTTAGAAAGGCAGTTTTCACATCCATTTGATGTACTTCAAGATTCCGCAAAGTTGCAATTGCAAGTATCATCCTTATGGATATTATTCTCGTTACTGGAGAATATGTATCAAAGTAAACAAGGCCTTCTCGTTATATATATCCTTTTATAACAAGCCTTGTCTTATACTTTTCAATTGTTCCATCTGCTTTCATTTTCTTCTTGAAAATCCATTTGTAGCCTAGTGGTTTGCATCTCGGAGGAAGATCCACTAGCTCCCATGTATAGTTTTGCAGAATAGAATCTATCTCACTTTTAATTGCCTCTTTCTATTGAGGTCCTTCTGAAGAGTTTACAGCTTCTTTGAAGTTTTGAGATTCAGTTTCTATTTCAACAGATTGAAATGATGACCTTGTCAATTTTGTCTCAACACAAGTTTCACACTTATATTTATTATCAATTTGGAATGTAGGTATGCAATTCAAGTTAATTAGTCTACGCAAAGTGTCGTAATTAACATGTCATAGTCTACCATGCCACAAATTGGAAGACTCAAGCAAGTAAACGGAAGAGTTTTTCATTTTATTCATTTTTGGCTTAATAGCCATAACATTGAGCTTAAAGAGCCCATCACTTACATAACCCTTTTCCTACAAACATTCCAGACTTAGACAAAATAACTTTGTTTGACTCAAACACCATACGAAATCCATGCTTGTTCAATAGTGAGCCGGACACCAAATTCTTGCGAATCTCGGCACATAGAGTCGTTGTTTAGAGTCGACTTTTTCCCGACGTCATCTTTAGAACCACCTTTCCATGGCCTTTGATTTCGTGAGGTTTCTGAATTTTCCATATACAACTTTTCTCCATCTGCTTCTTCAAAACCACTAAACATCTCCTTGTCGAGCAAACATGTCGTAGCACCAGTGTCAATCCACCATTCTCTTGGATTTGATCCCACCAAATTCACTTCAAAAATGACAACAGCGAGGTTCATTTCAGAAACATCATGTGTGATATCACCAACCACATTGGCTTCTTTCTTGTTGTTCCTCTTCGGCAACCTACACTCCAACGATTTGTGACCTACTCTCTCACAGTTGTAGCATTTTCTAAGAAATTTCTTCTTGGAAACTCCTCCTTTTGGACCCATTTTCGTTCCTTTCCCAGACATCCCAAACTTGCTCTTGTTTGTTTTAGAGCTTTGACCATGCTCCATAACATTTGCTTTGGCCATTTGAGGATTAAACCCTTCTTTTCAGATCTTTTGTTGTCTTCTTCAATTCGAAGTCTGACAATCAGTTCTTCAATGTTCATTTTCTCTCTCTTGTGCTTCAGGTAATTCTTGAAATCTTTCTAAGCCGGAGGCAGCTTTTCAATCATTGCTGCCACTTGGAAATTTTCACTTAAAACCACCTCCTCGGCATGATTCTCGTGCAAGATTACTTGAAGTTCATGTACTTGACTGATTACAGTTTTTGAGTCCACCATTTTATAATCCACGAAGTGGCCAACAATGAATTTCTTAGCCCCCGCATCCTCAGTTTTATATTTGCGGTCTATAGACTCTTACAATTCCTTCGCTGTTTTCATTGTACTATACACATTGTATAGTGAATCTGTCAAGCCATTCACGACATAATTCTGAATGTTTCCAAGCTTCAACATCACTGACAGCTTGTATGTCTCCCTCACCCTATTTGAGTTTCAGAGCATCTTCAATCAAGAATCTCGTAAGATTCAAGGTGGTCGAGATAAAATAGCATTTTCTGCCACCTTTCCGAAATTCAATCCATTGAACTTCTCTAGTTTTTTCCATGATTAATCGGAACATTTACATGACCGATTGGAGCCAAAGTTTGGGTCACAAAAACTTTAGCACTTGTGCTACTGATTTGGTTCACGAGATGCACTTTGCACAAGAGCTACAGTTTGTTTTTTCATGAGCCACAACTTCAAGAATCGGATCAATTGCCATTTTCTGAGACAAGAGGAAAATTTTAGTTCCACTTTTAAAATAAACAGAATAAACTAACATGTTTTTCAGTTTAGTTACACTTGCAATTATGAAATTATGGAAAATCTAATCCCAGAAAACAGATGTTAACACATTTCTTTTTATCTTGTTGATTTGAATAACACGCAATTAAAAGGCTTCGAGGTGAAGAGGAGGGTCACAAGTGGACCACCTAAATCCCAAGCTCTCTTTAGAGAGTTTAGGTTCGTTTGACAAAGTCTTCCAATTTTGCGAATACACAAATCAAGAAAACTCCAACCAAACTAGTTTCATACGTATGTAATTCACTCAGCTTTATAAATCAACTAGTTTCATACGTATGTATTTCACTGTTTTACATGTAATATAAGTTTATCAATAATTTGTTTTAAGATTGTTATTCACCTTATCAAATAAAAACGAGAAACTTCATATTACATGAACAGAAACAAAATTAAGGAAACTGCAGAATTAAAACTGAAGAAGAAAGCAAACTGAGGCCTGTACAAGTACAGTTTTCTTAAAACAGATTCGTCCCCTACCGTAGGTTATGAACGTCTATTTCCCAGGATATAACGGTAGAACTGGTTCTACCAGCGAACCGACCTAATGCCCGAACAATATCACTAAAAGAGAAAAGAACTTGGAAGAAGACAAGATGAATTTTGATGTGTTGAAATGAGGAACTTTGGACTTGTTTATATAGGCACAAGAATGACCTTCCAATTCCAAACTCACCATTAATATGAGAGTTACAAGAGTTACAAAATATGAAAGAGTTGAGAGTTGAGAAGTTGGAAATGTGAGCTTTAAATTTTCATTCACCATACTTATTTTCCAACAATATATACCTAGCTCAGATTGTGACCACATTAAAGATATGATAGTTACCAATTGACTACCTCTTCGTGGCTATGTGCTTCATTTTGTACTTGAGGGCCTCACCTTTATGATTCTCGTTTTTGGTCCTTTTACCCAACAAATTGGGCTCATCTCAATCCCAACATGGACCAGTAATTTTATCCACAACATTTTCTAAGTGGGTTTTTGTGTCAAAGAATAGAAAAATGGATAATTATACTTAAAAATTATTTGTTTATGTCCTATTGTCATTCAAAGTTGGTGTCGTAATATTATTTTGCAGGTGTACGGATCGCATAAGTAATATAATGGACTTGAATCCGAATGTCGTACCCACAGAGATTTATATAGTTCAAAACAATTAAATTAAGGATAATTTGTAGCCGCGGTCCCCAACCTTTGGAATTTTGGCACTTTTATCCAATTTCTTCATTTTTTTGCACCCATATCTTCAACTTTTCTTAATTTGGTGATTGAAGTCCCTGTTGACGGATTTATCCTTGGTAATTTGCAGCCTCCATCCCCAACCTTTGAAATTTTGGCACTTTTATCTTCATTCTTCATTTTTGGAACCCATATCCTCAACCTTTCTTAATTTGATGGCTAAAGTCCCTATTGACAAATTTACCTTTTATATAATATCAATTTATTAATTTCTTTTAATTTTTCATATAAAATAAAAGTTTTCGCACTCATTTGTACTTGTAAATGTTAAGAATATAATTGAAAATTTCTTTAATCAAAATAAGGACATTTGTCTTTTTCATCAAATAAAGACCAATTGTATACTAAAACACATCAATTAGAGCTTCTGTATCAAAAAATAAAGGTTATGGACTATTTACAAATTTTTCATTATTTATTTATTTATTTCATTTAATTAATAAAAATGGTAGAACGAAAAGTTGATTTTTAACATTGACTTTTCTTATTCTTATACATAGCTAAACTAAGCAGGATAATGATAAATTTGTTAACCTGATAAATATTATTTAGATAAATAGTTTTATCTACAAGCCAAACGGATCCTTAAAATAATTATTAGATTTTATTTATTATTGTTAAAAGTGAGAATCAAAATATAGTTATCTAAATAAAACTATTTATCTGAATAATAGTGATAAAATTATTTATCTATTTAAGTAATAATACTTAATAAATAATTTTCTTATTATTAAAAATGAATAGTTTTATCACTAATAAATTATATATGAAAAATTAAAAGAAACGGAATATTTGTTTAAATGGTTTCTAACCTTTATTTTTTGATACATCAGTCTCTAATTAATATGTTTTGGTGCGCAATTAATCATTATTTGATGAAACAGACAAATATGTCCTTATTTTGATTAGAGAAATTTTCAATTGTATTCCTAACGTTTGCAGGTACAAATGAGTTCGAATACTTTTATTTTATATGAAAAATTAAAAGAAACTAATAAACTGATAATATATTAAAAGGTAAATCCGTCAATTGGGAATTCAGCCACCAAATTAAGAAATGTTGGGAATATGGGTGTAAAAAAATGAAGAATGAGGATAAAAGTGCCAAAATTCCAAAGGTTTGGGATGGATGCTACAAATTACCAAAGGGTAAATTCGTCAACAGGGACTTCAACTACCAAATTAAGAAAGGTTGAGGATATAGGTGCAAAAAAATGAAGAATGAGGATAAAAGTGCCAAAATTCCAAAGATTGGGGACGGCGGCTGCAAATTACCCTTAAATTAACTTTAACTGAAACGATTGATTTTGGATGTTTGTGTACCTAATAAATAATAAACGTATTAACTAGAAACAACTAACTAATGATAATTTAAACAAATAAAAGATGCACATTTCATGCAAAATGACTTTAAGTATGGAAAGGAAAAGTACTATGACTCTGAATTCACTTGTAGTAATTTACTTTTTCATCCGAATTATTGAATTTGACAACATACACTAGTTATGACGATCAACACTCCTATATTATTCAATAGTCTCTCTCGAATAAAATCAAACATATTTCTATGCATAACCCGACTATATCTCTATGACGAATACGAAACTTAAAAATGCATTAAATGGCCATGGGTAATTAAAGGTCACATAAAGCATAGCGGTATATCTCTATCCCTTTCAAATTTTACGACAAATAAAAATTATATCTAGCTTGTTTTCAATTTCTCAACGGTAAAACAAACCACAAAAATCATGCAATCATTACGTATATAATTGTAGATGAAAAGAAGTCAAAATCAATTGTTCAAAACTATATTAATGCATATCGTCAAAAATCAAGTTTCAAATTGAAGATTCAAACCACAAAAATCATGCACATCGTAATCCTATTACAAAACAAATCTAGCTTAACATACTAAGAAGAAAAAAAAATCAAAAAAAGAGATAAAATCCATCATATGGAAAAAAAGAAACATCACTATGTGATCCTTGTTATTCGTTCGATCATGTCCATATGAGTTTCAATCATTTGCCTCTTCTTTCTCTTCTTAAAATCTCCCAAAATTGTAAACCCTAATTTAGAGTTAATCTATTCTATTTATAGCCGTCTTCAAGTGTCCCAAAAGTTCCCAAGTTGGAGTAAAACTAATAAATGCAAAAAATCCCGTTGGTGACAAATTGCACTGGACGATCGCCTAGGCAAAGAAAAAACATTATGCTAGACAAAATCAATGTTGGGCGGTCCCGCTTTAAGCTTAGGCGATCGCTCATCTTAATATTTATATTTTGTGTGTTTTTGTCCTCTAACTTTGAATTTTGATTTTTTTAGTACTCAAATCTTCCAATAACTTCAAATGTGGTCCTTCAAGTTCTAATTAAATGAAATCAAGTCTCCATACTCTATAAACATTTGCCAAATTGTTGCTCTTTTTGTCCTTTCTTCTCTAATTGCTTATAAACGAGTCTAATATTGAAAATAAAGTAAAGTAAATTAAATTAAGTAAAATCATCAAACTAATAGAACAAAAGTTTAGTTTTAAAGTCCGAATAAGTACACAAATTGCGGCTGCTTGCATTATAAGAGCGAGAAGATTGCACATAGCTGCATCTGCGAGCAGTAGATTATGGACTTGGTTGTTGTTGTCACCCATTGTATTTTGTTGATATTTTTTCTTTTCCCTTTGTTCACGTTATTTTTGGTGAAAACTCCATTCAGTTTTTGAATCAAAATCAAGGAGATCCAAGTTTTTCGAACGTCACATGCACAATTTCAAACCTGAAACAATAAAAACAAATAGGATTCAGATCGTAACAAGTAGTATAAAGATGAATAAAGTATCGTACCCGCAAAGATTGTCTATTGACTACACTTTAATCATAATTACTTTAACTTTACTTTAACAATTATAATGGTTTTGATTGACTTTTTTTGTACTAATCAAAACTAAGTGACTAGCTACGCATGCGCAAGAGAATTTTTAAGTAATTATCTTCGATTTCTTATGGTACTAGTATCTCCGAATCCGCCACACATTATTTAGTTTGAATCTATATTACTCGCATTTATGAAATCTTGCCTTGACTTGAAAATCAATGAAGCTATATTAATCAAAAGCCTCTCTCGATGGTCAATTAATTCAATACTCGCATATGAAATTAATTATCTCTAATTAAAATACGAATATATAAGTATGCATTAATTCACAATGATCATCCACAAGATTTCATAGAGTATAATAGTATCTCTAGCTATTATAGGACTCTGCATCGTTTATTACCATGTGCTTATCTATATTAAATCCCTCGAAAGCAATATAGATGATAAAAACATTTTAATGGTGATCAAGTATTAAAATAGAATGAATGATTAATAAACAATCAACTACAAAAGCAAGATTTAAATAAAAACGATAAACTTTGATTCAATCCAAAATACAAGGTTTCGTCATCGATCCAAGCAATAAAAACTATAGATGGACATGATTTCTATGAATCTAGCGATCATAGCATAAGAATTCATGATCCGGTAGAAAAAAGAATAATCATAGATACAACTCTTAATCTTGAATTACTCTAAAATCTCTGATTGCACCGTGATGAATGTTGCCCAAAAATTATTCTTTTCATTGTTCTTGATCTTTATTTTCTCAATTGTGTAACCTACTACATTGACCTAGAAGAGATCTTTTATATAGTGCTTGAAATACCTTTAAAGTCATGTCCAATAAAACCCATAGTTCGACTTAACTTCAAAACACACACGTGAGACTTCTCTTTCAGCCGGGTTGGACTTTTGTACGACCTCCAATGAGTTTTGTGCAACCGCACCCACGTCAAACAATGTATTGTTCTACCTAGTTGTGACATTTTTTCAAAACTTACAATTTGGTATTCGATTTGTCTTTTAGGTACGGTTTTGGTACTTTTGTCCTTAAATCTTTTCAATTCAATTCAAAAACTTTTGCTGGCATTCTAATTGGTCCTCGCCTTTCTAAAGTCTTCCAATGATTTGAAAGTGTACAAATTAGTCCCTGAACTTTTCCAAAATCTGATTTTTGCTCCTGAAACTTTTGAATTCACTCCATTTGCTTTCTAATATCTTTAACTCATATTTGTACCATCCGATTAAGTGACAATTAAGCATCAAACTCTTCTTTTTCACTCTAAGCTAATCCAAATTGGGTTTTCCCTACATAGCAATATTTGAACTAAATTAAGTAGAAATTCGCTCATCTTATCAATATATAATAAGTTTATAAGTCTAAATAAGCGTGTAAAATACGTAATGGACACCATCACATTTACATTTTTAATAAATTTTATGCGCTTTATGAATGCAGTAACTGTATATCTGTATGATTCACTTGATAATGACATATATAGAAAATCCCTAGAGGACAAAACTTTACTCTTTTTTCATTTCATTTGATATTTTATTTTAGTGAGTTTTTATCAAACAAGATTTTTAATGAGGCAATTATTGTACAAATAGTCATCAAATGGGGAGTGTTGTAAAATTATGGGATATTTATTGATTACTATTTAGTCTTATCAAGATGCTTCGATAAGTCTTACTTTCTATACAAGTTTGTATCTATATCACGTTTGTAACTCTCTTTAAAAACCTATAAATATCGGTCCATGTTTATAATAAAAATACAATTCATTTCGCATTTCTTATATTTTTTTTTTTTCTTCATTTCAAACCACATTTTCTTTGTTGCGCTACTTTTAACAGTAAAGGTTTTCAATTTTTACTTATTGTCACATTATGTCCATACAGAAAACCATTACTTATTGTCGCATTATGTCCATACCTTTTTTTGTTGCATTCTTATCCCCAATCTTGTATTAGTTAATAGATCTGGTCCCAAACGATAGTTCACGTGTCCATAATTTTGTCCTTTGATGTTGAAAGTCCCTTATTACTCTGCAAGGAGGTGTTCTTTAAGGTCATATTCATGTTGAAATGAAATGTGTTATGGGTAAGAAAAATTCATCTATGCACTTGCATGGGAATTTGGGACACATCTCCAAGACAAAAATCCAAATATTAGGGAGAGAAAGAGTATCTCTTACTCTAAATTCCATTGACCACTAATTTTGGAGTGTGTTGTGCAAACTGCATCAAGGGAAAGTCAACCAAAACCTCACTTCCATGTAGGGATGGATGGAAAATGGGACGAGCAGCCCGTGGGCTCGTCGGCCCAAGCTCGTTTGGGGACGAGCCTGGGCCCGAGACCCAAAAATAAATACTAGCTTACTCATGTAATAGCTTGTGGTCCACCAATTGTCACATTTGAATTTGTGATCATTGGGCCTCAAACGATCACAAATGTGATTGCTTTGGTCCCCAATATATTTTAAAAAATAAGGTTGAATTATTACTCCTATATAAACTCCGCATTCCGCTGCAATATTTTTCACAACTCTCAACTTCCTCAATCTCAAAGTATTATATTCTCCATATTAGTTCTTTTATTGTGTAATCTATAGTTTATTGTCTCGAAATTTGCTTATTTGAGCTATTTATTCTGTCTAACTTTAGTATACATTTTCTTTATTCTACATTTCTACTACCCATTTTATTCCAAATGGATACCACTCCAAAATCGGTCACCAAATAGATGATGATTTCAGTGGTCTCAATGATATTCCAATTTCTGTCGTTTTTTGTTATGATTATGGGAGCACAGATCCTATTGATTTGGAACATATTCAAGAAGATGTTGAAAAACACACCAATACAACAACCGGTTTGAGCGTTAAACAACGAGCCAAAAAACAAAAGGCAAAGTGTTGATAATATTTAAATTTAGTGACGAGCCAAAAAAAAAAGGCAGAGTATAAAGCATTGTGTAGACACTACAAAGAGAAGTTCTCATGGTAAATAAGTGGGGGCACGACCTATCTAAACAGACAGTACCCAAAGTGTTTGCTCAAAAATAGAGAGTTGGATACTAATTAGGCGCAACTCCATTGCAAATCTCTCGGTGCAACTTTCAGTTCTAGTTCAAATTTAAACAACACAGTGTATTCATAGTAGAACATGCACCGCGAAGGCATGACGATGTTGGTGGCAAGTGGTAAGTTTCCACTTAGCATAGTGGAAAGCGTTCACTTCACAAACTTTATACAAATGTATCTCCAACCCAAGTACAAATCGTATTGTGGAAACACTCTTCGTTGAAACACTACTAGCTTATACAATAAAAAAAAAAAGAATGCTTAATATATGATTTAAATAATTATACTGGTATTTTATTATTTACTTTGGACTTATGATTCGGTAATAACCATAAAGAATATATAACATCCACTGCACACTATATAGATAAACAATTGATCATGAATAAAAAGATTATTGCCTTCATTGTAATTGACTTTCCTCACAATGAAAATAAAAATTTTAATATTCTATTGAGTATTATTTGAGAATTTAATTGCTAAGATATAATCTGCATTTTCACTTTTGACAATGCTACGCCCAACAAAATAGTAAGAGAAAAATTAAAGAATCAATTAAGACCTGATTTGGTGGCATATTATTTCACGTTCATTGTGTATGTCATATTTTAAATTTAATTGTTAATGATGGACTAAAATCCATAGACCAGTAGTTAAAAAAAATAGGTATGCTATAAATTTTTTTACGATCTCACATGCTCGAAAAGAAGTATTCAATGGTCTCTATGTAAAAAATTCACAGTAAAAGCTTTCTTCACATATGCATAAATTTCTTCACAAATGTAGGCCGTAGATGAAATTCTACTTATCATTTGCGTGAATCATGTGAAGGTTATGAACATGCATCGCTGCATAACGGTTGACAATCACACGGTTTAGAGTATGATTTGCAATAAGTATAAAGAATTTTCAAAATTTTCCAATATTATAGTAGCGATGGAGGCTAAGTTTAGGAAATATTGGGAGGAATTTCCTATCTTATTTCGGTTACCGACTATAACGACAGGGCCGGCCCTGAGATTTGGGGGGCCTTAGGCGAAAATTAAAACGGGGCCCTTAATATATTGAGATATTTTTAAATTATAAATTTTTTAGAGACAATTAAAAAATGATTAGAATTTGTGTTAAGATGTGGAGCCTAATATGTTGCGCTACGCAGAGCTGAACGCGGATCGACCTTCGCGGTAAGGTCGCCGTGGGGGTTGGAAGGGGGGCAGGTGGCCCCCCTCCCGGGGGCTCGGGGGCAGCGCCCCCGAAAGGTATACGGTATTTGTATTTTCTTAATTAATGGTGTTTTTCAAAATTTTGCCTTATAGTTTCATTATAATTAGAAAACTTTCATTGTGTTATTATATATAGGACTAATCTATTGTAAACAAAAATCATCATTTTTTATAGGACTATATAAATCTTTATGTTCTTTATTCTTTGCCCTTTTATTTATTTTTCAAATCCTAACAATTTGGAAAATCGTTTTTATTCAAGATAAAAATGTCTAAAATGATGTTTAAAAAGAAAATTGCATAGTCTACAATTTAATAACTAGATTAAGATGGATAATGTATGTTAGATTTGAATTTATTTTCTATTTAGACTTATTTCATATTTAAATATGTTGATCTTTATTTTAAAAAACAAAAAAAAGGGCCAAAATTGGGCCTGCATGGTCGGGGCCCTAGGCGGTTGTTCGGCCAGCCTAGGCTGTACGCCGGCTCAGTATAACGGATCCTAGATAAAGTTTGGAGGTTACAAAAGATATTGTGTCAACAATTGCAAATAAATTTACTTGTGGGGATCCACTAACGTACCTTAATCTAGAAAAATAAGTTTATGTGAAGTGTACAAAATATACGTGGAAAGACCGATAGGAACGTTAGACGATTTCATGTACAAATTGCTCTTCATCGTCAAATGACGGTAATGATTTATGGAGTTACCTTTGTTCAGTTAATGGAACTCAATATTTTAAT
>JALRMA010000431.1:0-25000 GCA_023638005.1 Forsythia suspensa | reverse complement strand
AGCTTTAATAGATTGAAACTTTGTCATAATATTTCACTATCATTTGAAACATGTTTTAATCCTGTGATACTGTTTGAATATATATATATATATATATGTGATGTTTGATACTTTTTAATTATGGCAATGTTTGAACCTGTGATATTGTTTGAATGTCTTAGTTTTAATCTATGATACTGTTTTAATCCATGATACTGTTTTGTTTAGGTAATTAGTATATTTTGATACCGTTTTAATCCATAATCTTGCTTTAATCACGATGATCTTGTTTGAATATATATGATCCTTGATACTGTTTAATTATAGCAATGTTTAAACCTGTGATATTGTTTAAATGTCTTAATTTTAAGCTATGATACTGTTTTAATCTATGATACTGTTTTGTTTAGGTAATTAGTATATTTTGATACCGTTTTAATTTATGATACTGTTTTTATCCTGTGATACTGTTTGAATCTATGTGATCTTTGATATTGTTTAATTATGGCAAAATTTGAATAATTGATACTGTTTGAATATCTTAGTTTTAATCTATGATAATGTTTTGTTTAGGTAATGTGCATTAATATAAATTGATATTGTTTTAATCCATGTTTTAATCTATGGTACTGTTTTGCATAATACAGTATCTAACAAAACATATGACTAATTAAACAAATATCAAAGACAAAAGCATGCTATCATAGTCATGTGTGTTGTTTGATCTCAGATTATGCAAAACAAAGATTATCATAACAAAGATCACAATAGAAATGATCATAGAATTTGTACACGTGCTCGTAATTTTATTATAATATGTTTTCGGAATGGTCTCGACGAGACGGTCAAGACCAAGTGGCAAATGATGAATTTTACCCGTTTGAAGTCGTGTCTTTAGCTTAAAATGACAATCTTTAATTTTTTTTTTTCAAAACAGTATCACAAATTCTTTAAAACAGTATCACGGATAAATGTACATCCTTTTGCTGCAAATTAAAGCTCTTCCAAGGTAGAAAGAAGAACTGCCATTCATTTCTCAAATTAGAGGGAAGTCATGCAAAGGGTTCTCATCTAAAACTATAAACAATATTTCTATTTCTTTCCTTAAATTTAAATATGTTTGAGATTCAATTAGGACATAGATTCTCAATGGATAGATAAGTATAAATTTATAAGGTGTTTAATGGTAGGTAAACGAATTAATCAAGAGAGAATAAACAAGAGAATATTATTGTTCTTAAAATGTTTCATTAGTAATACAAAATCATAGGTTTAACAAAGATCACAAAAAAATGTGATCACAAAAAATAGTATCACAACAAAACAAAGACCATCACAAAAACAATTATCACCACTCACAATTAGCGTTTTCTTACAGCTTAAGGGTATGTTGGTCTTTAGCTCTAAAATATGACTTTAATTGAATTAAGTTTTGAACATATGACTTTAGAGTCCATAAGTACCCAAATAAAGGACCGGTCTGAATTTACCCATAAATAATTTACACATTAAAATCCATCACATCTCAAACAAAAAAATAGCCTACTTTTGAAATGGGCTAAATTAAAATTTAAACCATTTACACATTAAAATCCATCACATCCCAAACAAAAAAATAGTATACTTCTTAAATGGGCTAAATTAAAATTTAAATAATTTACACACTAAAATCCATCCCATCCCAAACAAAAAAATAGCCCACTTCTTAAATGGGCTAAATTAAAATTTTGTTGGAAAAATTGTCAATAAGTCATCTCTACATGACTTGTTCAAATTAGGTCAAAACTTTTTTTAAATTGTGATTAAGTCATACTTCACATCAATATTTTATATTAATTCGAAAATCACCCCTTTCAACCATATTTTTCATTGACACAATCTTCCAACTCTACAAACCTCTTCCACCTCCGACGACAACCTCCGGCGGCGACCTCCGGCGACAACCTCCTCCACCTCCGGCGACCTCCGGCAACAACCGCCTCCACCTCCGGTGAGGGCTTCTAAGGCACAATGTCACTTTTTAGACACTTTTTTTGGTGAAGATTTTGGATCACTTTTTAGACAGTTTTTTTGGTGAATATTTTGTTAGCTGTGAAACTACAAAAATAAATGACAAGTTACTACAATAAGAGACTTTTTCAGACATGTGTATAGGGAGGTGGTACTGGTCAGCTTTCAGGTGGCCGGAAATCAATTTCTCGAACTTCACGTCACGGTGGAGCAGCTAGAACTTCCGGTGGCTTGAAATATCCGCAGTGGATAACATTTTATGGACTTTGGTCACAATGTTTGAATCCTTATCTTTGGTTTGTATGCTTTTTTATTTCTTCATCTTCCGTGGTTGT
The DNA here is from genome assembly GCA_023638005.1 of Forsythia suspensa. NCBI lineage: Eukaryota > Viridiplantae > Streptophyta > Magnoliopsida > Lamiales > Oleaceae > Forsythia > Forsythia suspensa. The sequence goes on along the minus strand of JALRMA010000431.1, from coordinate 22,676 downwards.
ACTCTATTCTTAATGTCTTAACAGATTAGCATTGATCTATCCGTCTTTGCAAGAGAGGTCGACCAATATGATTAACCTCGGGTTGAGTATTTGGGTTGAGTATTTTAGCATTTATGTAAACAATGAGCATTTTTCAGTTATATAAATAATGAGGTAACATCTGTTGTTGATCTTGTATTATAGAATAGAAACTTGATATTGTATTATACCAAACAAGATACAAATGTAAACGGGCATAGAATGTTGTATATATGAGCTTGAATGCTGTAAATATGAGCTTGAATACTCTACTATCTTATGTAAATAGGAGCTTGAATGCTCCACCATCTAATTGCTGCAAATAGGAGATTGAATGTTCCATAATCTAATGTTTTGTCATGGTATGTTATTTGATACTATATTATACAAAACAGTATCACAATATAAATGCACATAGAATTGTTGTAAATAGGAGCTTGAATGTTCCATCATCTAATGTTTGAATGTCTTAGTTTTAAACCATAATACTGTTTTAATGTCTTAATTTTAATCTATGATACTGTTTAACTATGGAAATGTTTAATAGATTGAAACTTTGTCATAATATTTCACTATCATTTGAAACATGTTTTAATCCATGATCTTTGTTTTAATCACGTGATAATGTTTGAATATATATATGTGATCTTTGATACTGTTTAATTATAGCAATGTTTGAACACGTGATATTGTTTGAATGTCTTAGTTTTAATCTATGATCTTGCTTTAATCCATGATCTTGCTTTTGTTTAGGTAATTAGTATATTTTGATACCGCTTTAATCTATGATATCTTGTTTTTAATCTCGTGATCTTTGTTTGAATATATGTGATCTTTGATCTTCGTTTAATTATGGCAATGTTTGAACTTGTGATATTGTTTAAATATCTTAATTTTAATCTATGATACTGTTTTAATCCATAATACTGTTTTGTTTAGGTAATTAGTATATTTTGATAATATTTTAATCCATGATACTGTTTTTATCCCGTGATACTGTTTGAATCTATGTGATCTTTGATATTGTTTAATTATGGAAAGGTTTGAATAAGTGATACTGTTTGAATGTCTTAGTTTTAATCTATGATAATGTTTTGTTTAGGTAATGTGCATTAATATAAATTGATATTGTTTTAATCCATGTTTTAATCTATGATATTGTTTTGTATATCGAGATCAAACAAAACATATGACTAATGAAACGATATCAAAGATAAAAGCATGATATCATAGTCATTCATGTTGTTTGATCTTGTATTATGCAAAAAAGATCACAAAAATATCACAATAGAAATGATCATAGAATTTGTACACGTGCTTTCGTAATTTTTATTATAATATGTTTTCGAATGGTCTCGACGAGACGGTCAAGACCAGTGGCTTTGCCACTGCCTATGATGGATTTTACCCATTTGAAGTCGTCTCTTTAGCTTAAAATGACAATCTTTAATTTTTCTTTTCAAAACAGTATCACAAATTCTTTAAAACAGTATCACGGATAAATGTGCATCCTTTTGCTGCAAATTAAAGCTCTTCCAAGGTATCTAAATCCCTTAAAAGCAAACACATACTTAAGAGCAATGTTAAAATGAAGAAAGAAGATCTGCCAATCATTTTCAAGTTAAAGGTAAGTCATGCAAAGGGTTCTCTTCTAAAACTATAAACAATGTTTCTAATTCTTTCCTTGAATTTGAATATGTTTGAGATTCAATTAGGACATAGATTCTCATTGGATAGATAAGTATAAATTTATAAAGTGTTTAATGGTATGTAAACGAATTAATCAGTGGAGAATAAACAAGAGAATATTATTGTTCTTAAAATGTTTTATTAGTAGTACAAAATCATAGGTTTAACAGTATCACAAAAAAATAGTTTCACAACAAAACAGTAACACAAAAAAAACAGTATCACAACAAAACAGTATCACAAAAAATAATATCACAACAAAACAGTATCACAAAAAACAGTATCACAACAAAACACTATCACCACAAAACAGTATCATCGTAAAACAGTATCACCACTCACAATTAGCGTTTTTTTACAATTAAGGGCATGTTGGTCTTTTAGCTCTAAATTATGACTTTAACTGAATTAAGTTTTGAACATATGACTTTAGAGCCCATAAGTACCCAAACAGTGACCGACCCTGAATTTACCCATAAATAATTTACACATTAAAATCCATCACATCTCAAACAAAAAAATAGCCTACTTTTGAAATGGGCAAAATTAAAATTTAAATCATTTACACATTAAAATCCATCACATCCCAAACAAAAAAATAGCATACTTCTTAAATGGGCTAAATTAAAATTTAAATAATTTACATATTAAAATCCATCCCATCCCAAACGAAAAAATAGCCCACTTCTTAAATGTGCTAAATTAAAATTTTTGTTGGAAAAATTGTCAATAAGTCATCTCCACATGACTTGTTTCAAATTAGGTCAAAACTTTTTTTAAAATTGTCATTAAGTCATATTTCACCTCAATATTTTATATTAATTCCAAAATCACCTCTTTCAACCTTATTTTTCATTGACACAATCTTCCAACTCCACAAACCTCCGGCGACCTCCGGCAACAACCGCCTCCACCTCCGACGACCTCCCATGAAAGTGCTTCTAAGGCACAAAGTCACTTTTTAGGCACTTTTTGGTGAAGATTTTGGATCACTTTTAGGCGCTTTTTGGTGAATATTTTGTTAGTCAGAAACTACAAAAATAAATGACAAGTTACTACAATAAGAGACATTTTCGAGACATGTGTATAGGGAGGTGGTACTGGTCGACTTTGGTGGCGAAATCAATTTCTCGAACTTCACGTCACGGTGGAGTAGCCGTAGCTTCCGGTGGCTTGAAATATCCGAAGTGGATAACGTTTTATGGACTTTGGTCACAGTGTTTGAATCCTTATCTTTGGTTTGTATGCTCTTTTATTTCTTCATCTTCTGTAGTTGTACTCTATTCTTAATGTCTTAACAGTTAGCATTGATCTATCCGTGCTGCAAGAGAGGTTGACCAATATGATTAACCCAGGTTGAGTATTTGGGTTGAGTATTTTAGCATTTATGTAAACAATGAGCATTTTCCAGTTATATAAACAATGAGGTAACATCTGTTGTTTGTACTGTATTATAGAATATCAACTTGATATTGTATTATACAAAACAGTATCACAACAGAAATGAGCATAGAATATTGTATATATGAGCTTGAATGCTGTAAATATGAGCTTGAATACTCTACTATCTTATGTAAATAGGAGTTTGAATGCTCCACCATCTAATTGCTGTAAATAGGAGATTGAATGTTCCATCATCTAATGTTTAGTAATGGTATGTTATTAGATACTATATTATACAAAACGATTATCGTAAAACAAGATTATCATAATATAAATGGACATAGAATTGTTGTAAATAGAAGCTTGAATGTTCTATCATCTAATGTTTGAATGTCTTAGTTTTAATCCATGATACTATTTTAATGTCTTAATTTTAATCTATGATACTGTTTAATTATGACAAGGTTTAATAGATTAAAACTTTGTCATAACATTTCACTATCATTTGAAACATGTTTTAATCCATGATACTGTTTGAATATATATATATATATATGTGATCTTTGATACTGTTTAATTATGGCAATGTTTGAACCTGTGATATTGTTTGAATGTCTTAGTGTTAATCTATGATATTGTTTTAATCCATGATACTGTTTTGTTTAGGTAATTAGTATATTTTGATACCGTTTTAATCCATGATACTGTTTTAATCCTATGATACTGTTTGAATATATGTGATCTTTGATACCGTTTAATTTTGACAATGTTTGAACCTGTGATATTGTTTAAATGTCTTAATTTTAATCTATGATACTGTGTTAATCTATGATCTTTGTTTTGTTTAGGTAATTAGTATATTTTGATACCGTTTTAATCCATGATAATCTTTTTTTTATCCTGTAATACTGTTTGAATCTATGTGATCTTTGATATTGTTTAATTATGGCAATGTTTGAATAAGTGATACTGTTTGAATGTCTTAGTTTTAATCTATGATAATGTTTTGTTTAGGTAATGTGCATTAATATAAATTGATATTGTTTTAATCCATGTTTCAATCTAAGATACTGTTTTGGATAATACAGTATCAAACAAAACATATGACTAATTAAACAGTATCAAAGATAAAAACATGATATCATAGTCATGTGTGTTGTTTGATACTGTATTATGCGAAACAGTATCACAAAAAACAGTATCACAATTAAAATGATCATAGAATTTGTACACGTGCTCAGAATTTTTATTATAATATATTTTCAGAATGTTCTCGACGAGACGGTCTAGACCAGTGGATTTGCCACTGCCTATGATGGATTTTACCTGTTTGAAGCCGTCTCTTTAGTTTAAAATGACAATCTTTAAATTTTTTTTCAAAACAGTATCACAAATTCTTTAAAATAGTATCACGGATAAATGTACATCATTTTGCTGCAAATTAAAGCTCTTCCAAGATATCTGAGTCCCTTAAAAGCAAACACACACTTCAGAGCAATGTTAAAATGAAGAAAGAAGAACTGTCAATCATTCTCAAGTTAAAGGGAAGTCATGGAAAGGGTTCTCATCTAAAACTATAAACAATGTTTCTAATTCTTTCCTTGAATTTGATTATGTTTGAGATTCAATTAGGACATAGATTCTCATTGGATAGATAAGTATAAATTTATAAGGTGTTTAATAGTAGGTAAACGAATTAATCGATAGAGAATAAACAAGATAATATTATTGTTTTTAAAATATTTCATTAGTAGTACAAAATCATAGGTTTAACAGTATCACAAAAAACAGTTTCACAACAAAACAGTATCACAAAAAACAGTATCACAACAAAACAGTATCAACAAAAATAGTATCACAACAAAATAGTATCACCACAGAACAGTATCATCGCAAAACAGTATCACCACTCACAATTAGCGTTTTTTTACAATTAAGGGTATGTTGGTCTTTTAGCTCTAAAATATGACTTTAATTGAATTAAGTTTTGAACATATGACTTTAGAGCCCATAAATGCTCAAACAGTAACCGGCCCTGAATTTACCCATAAATAATTTATAGATTAAAATCCATCACATCTCAAACAAAAAAATAGCCTACTTTTGAAATGGGCTAAATTAAAATTTAAATCATTTACACATTAAAATCCATCACATCCCAAACAAAAAATTAACACATTAAAATTCATCACATCCCAAACAAAAAAATAGCATACTTCTTAAATGGGCTAAATTAAAATTTAAATAATTTATACATTAAAATCCATCACATACCAAACAAAAAATAGCCCACTTCTTAAATGGGCTAAATTAAAATTTTGTTGGAAAAATTGTCAATAAGTCATCTCCACATGACTTGTTTCAAATTAGGTCAAAACTTTTTTTTAAATTGTGATTAAGTCATACTTCACATCAATATTTTATATTAATTCCAAAATCACCCATTTTAACCATATTTTTTATTGACACAATCTTCCAACTCCACAAACCTCCTCCACCTCCGCGACGACCTCCTCCCTCCTCACACCTCCGGCGACCTCCCAAGCAACAACCGCCTCCACCCACGGTAACCTCCGGACGACAACCTCCCAAGACCTCCCATGAGTGCTTCTAAGGCACAGTGTCACTTTTTAGGCACTTTTTTTGTGAAGATTTTGGATCACTTTTTAGGTAGTTTTTTTGATGAGGATTTTGTTAACTGTGAAACTACAAAAATAAATGACAAGTTACTACAATAAGAGACTTTTTCGGACATGTGTATATGGAGGTGGTAATCGGTCGACTTTTGGTGGCCGGAAATCAATTTCTCAAACTTCACGTCACGGTGGAGCGGCCAGAGCTTCCTGGTGGCTTGAAATATCCGTAGTGGACAACGTTTTATGGACTTTGGTCACAGTGTTTGAATCCTTATCTTTGGTTTGTATGCTTTTATATTTCTTCATCTTCTGTGGTTGTACTCTATTCTTAATGTCTTAACATTTTTTTTGATCTATCCGTGCTGCAAGAGAGGCTGACCAATATGATTAACCTGGGTTGAGTATTTGGGTTGAGTATTTTAGCATTTATGTAAACAATGAACATTTCCCAGTTATATAAACAATGAGGTAACATCTCTTGTTGATACTGTATTATAGAATAGCAACTTGATATTGTATTATACAAAACAATATCACAACAGAAATGGGCATAGAATGTTGTATATATGAGCTTGAATGCTGTAAATATGAGCTTGAATACTTTACTATCTTATGTAAATAGGAGCTTGAATGTTCCACCATTTAATTGCTGTAAATAGGAGATTGAATGTTCCATCATCTAATGTTTAGTCATGGTATGTTATTTGATACTATATTATATTATCACGTAAACAAAGATCACAATATAAATGGACATAGAATTGTTGTAAATAGGAGCTTGAATGTTCCATCATCTAATGTTTGAATGTCTTAGTTTTAATCCATGATAATCTTGTTTTAATGTCTTAATTTTAATCTATGATCTTCGTTTAATTATGGCAAGGTTTAATAGATTGAAACTTTGTCATAATATTTCACTATCATTTGAAACATGTTTTAATCCATGATCTTGCTTTTTAATCCTATGATACTATTTGAATATATATATATATATATATATATATATATATATATGTGATCTTTAATCTTCGCTTTAATTATGGCTATGTTTGAATCTGTGATATTGTTTGAATGTCTTAGTCATAATCTATGATCTTGTTTTAATCCATGATCTTTGTTTTGTTTAGGTAATTAGTATATTTTGATACCGTTTTAATCTATGATACTGTTTTAATCCTGTGATACTGTTTGAATATATGTGATCTTTGATACTGTTTAATTATGACAATGTTTGAACCTGTGATATTGTTTAAATGTCTTAGTTTTAATCTATGATACTATTTTAATCCATGATATTGTTTTGTTTAGGTAATTAGTATATTTTGATACCGTTTTAATCCATGATATTGTTTTTATCCTGTGATACTGTTTGAATCTATGTGATCTTTGATATTGTTTAATTATGGCAATGTTTGAATAAGTGATAGTATTTGAATTTCTTAGTTTTAATCCATGATAATGTTTTGTTTAGGTAATGTGCATTAATATAAATTGATATTATTTTAATCCATGTTTTAATCTATGATACTGTTTTGTATAATACAGTATCAAACAAAACATATGACTAATTAAACAGTATCAAAGATAAAAGCATGATATCATAGTCATGTGTGTTGTTTGATACTGTATTATGCAAAATAGTATCACAAAAAATAGTATCACAATAGAAATGATCATAGAATTTGCACACGTGTTCAGAATTTTTATTATAATATTTTTCGGAATGGTCTCGATGAGACGGTCAAGACCGATGGCTTAGCCAACGCCTATGATAGATTTTACCCGTTTAAGTCTTCTCTTTAGCTTAAAATGACAATCTTTAATTTTTTTTTCAAAACAGTATCACAAATTCTTTAAAACAGTATCACGGATAAATGTACATCCTTTTGCTATAAATTAAAGATCTTCCAAGGTATCTGAGTCCCTTAAAAGTAAACACATACTTTAGAACAATGCTAAAATGAAGAAAGAAGAACTGTCAATCATTCTCAAGTTAATGGAAAGTCATGCAAAGGGTTCTCATCTAAAACTATAAACAATGTTTCTAATTTTTCCCTTGAATTTGAATATGTTTGAAATTCAATTAGGACATAGATTTTCATTGGATAGATATGTATAAATTTATAAGGTATTTAATGGTAGGTAGAAGAATTAATCAGTAGAGAATAAACAAGAGAATACTATTGTTCTTAAAATGTTTCATTAGTAGTACAAAATCATAGGTTTAACAGTATCACAAAAAACAGTATCACAACAAAACAGTATCACCACAAAACAGTATCACCACTCACAATTAGTGTTTTCTTACAATTAAGGGTATGTTGGTCTTTTAGCTCTAAAATATGGCTTTAATTGAATTAAGTTTTGAGCATATGACTTTAGAGCTCATAAGTGTCCAAACAGTGACCGATCCTGAATTTACCCTTAAATCATTTACACATTAAAATCCATCACATCCCAAACAAAAAAAAAATAGATATAGATTTTATTATAGAAAAATTCGCAACTGTAAAAGATCGTCGGTCACTAGTTTCTTTAGCTAGTTTTAGATTTTGAATATTTTTGTGTAACGACTTTTTGTAAACTTTTTAAAGATTATAACTCATAACATTAGATTTTTATAAAAATGGGCTAAGTAATTGTGATTTAAAAAAAAAAAATTCGGGGGCAGCCCTTAGCCCACTCCTTTGTCATATCCTAGATCCGTCCCTGAATTTTTGGAGAGAAAAATAAAAGATGAAACACCAAACGGAGATCAAGATTCGACATTTCAAGAATTAAATCAAGATCAAGATTTTGTTTTTTGAGTATTCTTGTTCTCCGGGTAATGAATAATCTATTTTTTTCTCTTTATTTAGTTATTATTAGTATGCTAGATTAGAGTATTTTGTGCTAGGATTACGATGAAACTTATAGTTTAAATTCTTTTATTTAGAGACTTAGTTTTTGACGATTTATTTCAATATAGTTTTGAATAATTAATTTTGATTTATTTTCATTTACAATTATATACGTAGTAATTGTATGATTGTTGTGATTTTTTTTTTACTATCGAAATATCGAAAGCAGGGTAGACATTATTTTAATTACCTTAAAGTTCGATAGGGAATAGAAATATACCGTTATGCTTTAAATGATCTTTAATTATCCATAGAAAATTAATACATTCGTTTATATTCGCATTCGTCATAGAGATATAGTCGAGTCATAGAAACTATTAAACATCTAGGAATATTGATCGTCTAACTGATGTACTTTGTCAAAATCAAGAATCAAGATAGAAGTATTAACAACTATAAAATTAAGAACTATAAGTGGATTCGGGATCTTAGTACTTTTCTTTTCCAAAGTTAAAGTAATTTTTCATCAATCTAATCTTTTAATTATTTGAATTATAATTATTTAATTGTTCTTAGTTCAAATTTTAATTAGTTCTTAAACACTAAAATTTTCAAAGTTAATAGATTCGGTTAAGGTTACTATGATTGAATCAAACTATCTAAAACTCTATGGGTATGATACTTGGACTCAAAATCCACTTCATTACTTGTGCGATTCGTACACTTGCAGAATATTAAATATATAAAATTGTTAACAAGTTTTTGGCGCCATTGCTGGGAGATTTAGTTTTAGTTCTTTTCAGTTATATTAGCACTAATTCAAACTTTATTTATTTTTTTAATTATTTATTAGTTTATTTTATTTCAGTGTTTGATTTGTTTCTTTTCAGACCATTACATGCGAAGCGTGAGACTCGAGACTCTAATTCCAGTTGATCTAGAGATTGAATGCACTTTTCATCATAGGTAGAGAGATGCAAGAAAAATACACCAAAAAGACCAAAAACAGCAAGATAAAATGAATAACAAAGAGATCGCTCGGGCTAGATAGGATAATGATAAAGACAATATGCTAGTTGGAGACTTTTTGACTCCACAGATCATCCATAGCCAATCTAGCATTGTCTAGCCACCTTTTGGGCAACCGAACCTTCAGTTGAAGACTAATGTAATTCATCTATTTCAAAATGGACATCAATTTTATAGCAGGGCAGATGAGAATCCACATACACATGTTTCACGCTTCTTAGAAATGTGCTAACATTTCAAATATAAAGAAATCTCAGATGATGCCATCCCAACTTTGTTCCCACATACTCTCCATGACAAAGCTCTTGAATGGGTGGACTCACTACCAATTGACAGTATCACCACTTGGAATAACTTAGCCCAAAAGTTCTGCACAAAATTCTTTCCACTAGCCAAGATTTCGAAGTTGAAGCATGACATATCCATATTTCAACAGTAAAAAACAGAATCTTTTGATGAGGCGTGGAACAGATTCAAAAATATGTTAAGGAATTGTCCTCATTATGGCATTGGCAAGGGCCAACAAATTCAGTATTTTTATACTGGACTACTCTCTTAATTTAAAAGCATGATCGACTCTTCATCTAACGACTCTTTATCTACCAAAATCGTTGTTGAAGTTTTAGAGCTGTTTGAAAGAGTAGCTACCACCACTGCCATGTGGGCATTAGACAGAGTCATACACAAGAGAACTGCAAGAGTACATGAAATAGGCACTTTCACGGCGTTATCTGCAAAGATAGATTCATTGGTACACAAAGTGGAAACTAAGTCACATTCAGCCAATGCAGTGCAAATAAAGAAATCAACATGTGAAGAATGCATAGCTAATCATAGTACATTAGAATGTCCTATCCTATCTCTATAGCCTGAGCCGTTGAACATATTCAAGGTGGTCAGCGCCAACAAATTAACCTATACTCTAACACATTTAATCCAGGTTGGTGAAATCATCCAAATTTCTCTTGAGAGGATAATCAGAATAATATCAGACCACACGGTCCTCAGTTTTAGCAGCTAGAAAAGAAAACATCATTAGAAGAAATACTCGATAAATTCATCGAGAAAACCGAACAGTACATGAACAAGACATAGACTACTCTTCAAAATCAAGGTGCTTATATAAAGAATCTACTCTTCAAAATCAAGGTGCTTCTATAAAGAATCTCGAGACACAAGTGGTCAGATAGCAGTTGCTATATCAGGCAGAGCACTAGGTGTGACGCTCGGATCATAAAACCCGATGGTCATAATGACATATCATGAATGTAGAAAAAAAATATACTTAATAAAATTTAGAATTCATGGTTAAAAGATAACCAAATAATATCTTATTTGAAACGAGCTTAATTCGTAAAAAATAAACTTAATATTATTTATTAAATAAAGACTCATAATTTAATTATTCCACTACGGTGTAGTCCACGCTTCGAATCGCTACAAGTCCTAGTTACCTAGAAGAGAGAAAATGAAAGGGGTGAGAAAAATCTCAATAAGTATATACGTGTTCACATATTAAAAATGTTATGGAATCTTGAACTTGAAACTTGAAATATGAAACATGAAACTTATACTTGAATTTTCATTTGAACTTTCACTTGAACTTTCATAGTGGAGACAAAAACTATACCGAACTTAGATGGCAATAGTTATTCATACGTAGTGCTACTAAAACTCTAGTCCGATCTTATAACATACATTTAGACCCATCATATATATTCCAAAATTGTAATATATAAAACACGTGTATACTTACCTTGCTTGAATAATTGAAGAACACTGATTTACTAAACTTTCACCTCACTATTTCTTGGATCATGTGCTTATTATATATTAAATGAGAGAGAATGAAGAAGGAAATATATGTTGTGGTGTGAAATAAATGATGGACCTCATGTTTTATTTATAGGTTTACCAAGACACTTAATTGAATCCAACTAAGACTCTTTAAAAGATAAACCTTATCTTGAACTCTTATCTTTAAAAAAAAAAAACAACCACATCTTAAGTGATAGGATTTATTGAGGATAACTCAATCTCATTTATCTTAAGAGGTCTATTCAAATTTTAAACGATATATATACTACTCTAATTATTCTATTTTAAATTAATTAATTAAATGACATGCAAGATTGTATCTAATTATTAAATTAAAATAAAATCTGCAACATGTGGAAAATAAAGTAAATTATGCTTTGGTCCTATACTATTGGTTTACATCCAAATTGGTCCTTAATTTTTCAGATAATACATCTTACTTATAGATTCAAATTTAACGGCTATCTACGTGGGTTCCACGTATTATATTATGCACTTTACCAAGCAATACAGAGGTGAATCCTAAGGAACATGTTAAAGCTATTACTACTATAAGTTGGGTTCAGTGACCAGAAATTAATGTAAAGAGACCAGTTGCAAATAAAGAAAATGTACTGTCCACTAATGAGGAGCACGTGGAACAGAGCAAATAGCAGATATTAAAGAAAGTTCAGGTACACCACATGTTAAGGAAACCATTTGTATCAAACCATATGAGTCTTCGATCCCATTTCCTTAGAGATTAAAAAGGCACAAGTTATACAAGCAATTCGGAAAATTTCTTGAGATCTTCAAGAAACTATATATCAACATCTCTTTTGCAGATGCACTTGCTCAAATGTCCAGTTATGCAAAGTTTTTGAAAGACATTATTTCAAATAAACGCAAAATGGAGGAACATGAGACGGTGATTTTGACAGAAGAATGTAGTGCTATTTTACAAAATAAGCTATCTCTTAAACTAAAAATCCAGGGAGTTTTACAATACCTTGTACCATTGGAGATTTTTTTTTTGAAAAAGCTTTGTGCGATTTAGGTCCCAGTATTAATTTGATGCCACTGTCTATTTTCAGAAATTTAGGAATGGGAAAGGCTAAAGCAACTACAGTAACTCTACAGCTAGCTGATCGGTCTATCAAATATCTAAGAAGAATTGTTGAAGATCTTTTGGTAAAAGTAGACAAATTTATCTTTCTAGTTGATTTCATCATTCTTGACATGGAGAAAGATAGAGATGTGCCACTTTTTCTTGGCCGATCATTTTTAGTTAGTGGTAGAGCTCTAATTGATGTACAAAAAGGCTAACTGATTCTGAGGCTTAGTGAAGCACATGTCACATTTGATGTCTTCAAAGTAATAAAATATCCAACCGAGTCGATATAAGCGCTTCAAAATTGATGTGGTTGATAATGCAGTTCACGACAATTTTTAACTCAATAATTCATCAGATCCATTGGAGGCCTGTATTGTGGATTCTCAATCCACCCACACTAATTTTGGTGAGATTGAGGAGATGGGCATGGGTTCTACAAAGCCTTTGCCTTCTGTTCAGTAGCCTCCAAAAATAGAGCTCAAGTAGTTGCCCTATCATCTCTGTTATGCTTATTTGGGAGAATCATCTACTTTGCTTGTGATAATTACTAATTCTATTAGTGAGCTTGAAGAGGAAAAGTTACTCCGAGTGCTCCGAGAATACAAGACAGCTATTGGGTGATCTATTGCCGAAATCAAGGGCATCAACCCTATACTTTGCATGCATAAAATCCTCATGGAGGATGATTTTAAACCAAATGTTGACAGTCAGAGAAGGCAAAATTCTAATATTAAAGAAGTGGTCAGAGTAGAAGTTATCAAGCTAATGGATGCAAGGATTATCCATCTAATCTCAAATAGTTCTTGGGTGAGCCCAGTTCAGATAGTGTCAGAGAAAGGTGGTATCAGTGTGGTTCATAATGAAAATAATGAATTGATTCCAACCTAAATAATCACGGGATGGAGAGTTTGCATTGACTACCATAAACTCAATACAACTACTTGGAAGGATCATTTTTCCTTTCCATTTATTGATCAAATGTTGGTAAGACTGACTAGATATTCATATTACTACTTTCTAGATGGATTTTTTTGGATATAATCAGATTCCAATAGCACTTGAGAATCAAGAGAAGACCACCTTCACGTGTCCATATGGTACATTTGCATACTGTAGGATGCCTTTTGGTCTGTGCAATGTTCCTGCCACTTTTCAGCGTTGCATGATGGTAGCCATCTTCTCTGATATGGTGGATAAATTCATTGAAATATTCATGGACGATTTCTCAGTGTTTGAGTTATCTTTTGATGAGTTCTTGGAGCAAGTATACCTGGTTTTGCAGTAGTGTGAAGACACAAATCGGCTCTTAACTGGGAGAAGTGTCACTTCATAGTTTAAGAGGGTATCGTGTTTGGACATCGAATTTCAGCTAAGAGAATTGAAGTGGATAAAGCAAAAATTCAGGTCATTGAGAAATTACCACCACCAAATTCTATAAAAGGTATTCGAAGTTTTCTTTGGCATGCTAGGTTTTATCGTCGTTTCATCAAAGACTTCTCCAAAATCACAAAACTGTTGTGCACTTTACTCATCAAGGATCTATCCTATGTGTTCTCTAACGAGTGTTTATTGGCATTCAACATCATAAAAGAGAATCTAATTTAGCACCTATGATAATTGTACCAAATTGGAGTCTACCGTTTGAATTAATGTGTGATGCAAGCAATTATGCAGTTGGAGTAGTGTTGGGACCACGAAAAGATAAATTTTTATATGTGATATACTATGCTAGCAAGACTTTGATTAATGCACAACTCAACTATGCCACTACTGATAAGGAGCTCCTGACTATAGTTTATGCCTTTGATAAATTCCGTTCATATCTTGATAGTCTACACTGATCATGCATACCATCTGTCCAGACTTGAACAGTGAGAGCAGACCGTGACCATGGATATTAATGAGGTGTTTCTAGATGAACAAATTTTTAACTTAGAGAAAGCACCATGGTATGCAGACATAGTGAATTTCCTAGCCAAGTCTATCATCCCACCAGATTATTCAAGTCATCAAAAGAAGAAATTCTTCTCTGACTTGAAGCACTATTTTGGGAGGACCACATTCTCTATAGACGGGATCCAGATAAAATAATTAGGCGGTGTGTTCCTCAAGAAGAAGTTTATCAGATACTTGAGCATTGCCACTCTACAGCCTATGCTGGACACTTTGGCGCATCTCTGCTAAAATTCTACCATTCAGGTTCTATTGGCCTTCACTCTTGAAAGATGCGTACATTTTTGTAAAAGAGTGTGATCGATGCCAGCATACGAGAAATGTTTTGAAAAGGAATGAGATGTCTCTAAACAGTATACTCGAGGTCGAGTTTTTTGATGTATAGGGTATTGATTTCATGGGGCCATTTCCTCTTCATTCTTAAATCAATACATTTTGGTTGCTGTTGACTTCGTCTCCAAATGGGTTGAAGCAGTCACATTGACTACCGATGATGCACGAGTTTTAATGGATTTCTTAAAAGAATGCATTTTCACTTGTTATGGCACACCCCGAACTATTATTAGTGATGGGTGTAAACACTTCTGTAATCGTCACTTTGAATCTTTATTGGCTAAATATGGCGTTCAGCATCGTATTGCTATTATGTATCATCTTCAAACCTGTGGGAAAGTTGAAGTCTCTAACCGGAATTGAAGCGAATTCTTGAGGTAACTGTTAGTTCATTAAGAAAAGATTGGTCAAAGAAACTAGATGACGCTTTATTAGCCTATCGGACAGCTTTCAAAACTCCTATAGTCATGTCTCCCTATCGACTAGTTTTTGAGATTAGTGTGCTATTTACCGATTGAGTTGGAGCATCGGGCATATTGGACAATCAAGAAGTTGAACTTTGATTTGAAGGTCACTAGTGAAAGGAGACTTCTTCAATTGAATGAAATAGATGAATTTCAGTTGGAAGCTTATGAGCATGCAAAATTGTATAAGGAACGAACCAAAAAGTGGCATGATATGCATATTCAAAGGAGAAATTTTGAGGTTGGGCAACAAGTGTTATTGTATAATTCTTGCCTCAAGCTTTTTACGGGCAAATTGAGATCACGGTGGTCGAGGCCTTATACAATCACAACGGTCTATCTATATGGAGTGGTGGAAATCAACCATGAAAGTAAAGGCACTTTCAAAGTCAATGGACAGTGGTTGAAGGTTTATTGGAGTGGTGGATTCTCGAAAAAAAATCCACCGTTCATCTTACAACACCGGAATGATCAACCCAAAAAGTTGAACTCTAGAATATAAATCTAGCGCTTAATGGGAGACAATCTATTTTTCTATCCCTTTCTACTTTTTCATCATAATTATTTGCAACTGGATGTAGTAGGGATAATTTTAGTTTTTGGTTTTAGGCACACCGTTTTTGTTTTTCCAATTTTTGCACTTAGGTGATTTTTAGCAAGGTTTAGTTTTTCTAGTTCATCATTTTTATTTTTGCACATATTTATGATTTAACGTGTTAAGTGAGGCCTAAATACATTTACTTCTTTTTACATTATAGCTATTCACATTTGCATGCTATTATAGTGGTTTCTTTAGATTTTAGATGTATCTTCGTTCTGTTTTGGTTTTTAACTCATTTTCATTTGCTTATTGATTTTAAAAGTTCATTAATATGAGTTTAGACATACTGATATATTCCCACATATATTTTTGCACGCATCCCAAGAAATAAAAACAAAAAATTGTTCTAGTAAACTGGGCGATCGTCCGGGTCCTTTCAACTTGGGTAGAACGCCCAACTCTTAACTGGGCATTCACCCGGGTTATGGCTGGGCGATAGCCCAGGCACATGCTGGGGTTAATTAACCCTAGCCAGCACATATATCCAACACACGCATCCAATTCAAGTTCTCTCTAACACCTAACTAATTTTCTTATTTTCTTTTACTTTCTTCCCCTTTCACAAGTAATCTCATCTCCAAACATTATTGTATCAAAATCATTAGTCATTCATTTGCATTACCATAAATCATTTCCTATTGGCAAATTTCTTCCAAGGTATGCTCTTTCCTCATCTATTCTCATTTATGCTTTATTACTTGAATTCGTTTCGATTTTATCTTGCTAAATTGAGGAGAATGGGATTAGGTAGATGTTGGATTATTGAATTGATGCTTTTAAATGTTGATTTTTGGGCTAGATTCATGCTCCCAAATTATTTACACTCTAGGAGAAAGTTGATACCTTCCATGTGTTCGATGAAATGACTAAGTGGAGATTCTTGTACAATTAGGGCTAGCTCTCGATTGCGAATGGTTGATATACATTTAGGCTTGCTAATTGTGCATACATTCAGTGGAATCACATTCAAAATTTGGCCAAGACACTTAGCCCCATACTAGGAAGCCATGGCATGCCATGGCTAGGCACCTGCCACTTCACGTCAGCAACTTTCGTCCCACTTTTGTCTACCTCATATGACCTCTGTTCTAACTAAAATTTGAATATAATAAAGACCATTCTATGTAGATACATGTGTCCAAAGACGGCTCGGGAAAACATCAATATTTCTCCAAATTTCTGGGTGGTGAAAAGTAGTGTTAGGTCACAGTTTGAAATACAAAATTCACTACTTTTATATTATTTTGGAATGTTTTGTTTATTCTTGAGTTTATTATGATGCTTAATAATGTATCATTTATCCTTCTAGGTACCAATGGCACCAAAACGAAAAACCACAACTCAAGAGAAAGGAAAGGAAAAGGTCGGTGAAGGTTCTACTCATCGTAGACGGCTGAAGAACTAACAAGTGATGGTGGCATACCACAGTTTCTAACTACTCATCATAGTTTGCCTTTCCCTCCCAGTCAGGACACTCATATTGATAGTGTCCCAATTTTTGACACTTGAAGCATTCAATAATAGCTTTGTTGAAGGACTGTCTCTCTCTCCCTCTGCCTCGGCCTCCTCTGAAAAAAGCTCTACCTCTTCCTTTTCCTGCTCTATCCTCCTGAGTGACTTTCAATACCTGCTCCTTTTTTACATGGCCTCTCATTCTTTGTTCATGGACGAGGAGACTGCTCTATAACTCATCGATTGTTATTGTTTCCATGTTGTTGGATTCTCAATCGAGCACACTACATAATCAAACTTCGAAACAATGGATCTCAAAAGCTTCTCTATAATGACATTTTCACGCATACTTTTACCACATGCCTTCATTTTGTGGCTATGGTTAGAGTACGAGCGAAAAAAAAGCATTAACAGTCTCTTCCTCCTTCATCCTGAGCACTTTGAAGTCTCTACGCAAGGCCTACAACAGTGCTCTCTTGACCCGTGTTGAACCTTGGAGTTTCTGCTTCATTGAATCCCAAATCTGTTTGGCCGTGTTGGTGTTGAGGATTGTTTCCAAGATGTCTCGATCAATGGCTTGATAAAGATAATTATTTTCCTTTAAATCCTTCAACTTTTTCTCCTCGATCAATTTAAGTTGTGCCTCTGTAGGCACTGCTCCATTGCTAGTGCAATGATCCCAATTTTCTATAATACATAAACATCCTTCCGAACGAAGAAAATTCTCCATCAACTTCGCCCAATGGTCATAGTGACCATCGAATTTTGGGATAGTAGCTTGCACAAATCGACCATTACTGTTTTTTGCCATTCCTCTCGGCTCTTTTCACTCTGAAAGAAATTTGTGGTTTCTTTCCACACACTCAAGATTTTCCTCACGCACACTCACAATCAGCCCCTGTGATGGTGCTCTGATACCAATTGTTAAGCACAAAAATAGTATTGCACTAAAAATTGGTTTTGCTGAGAGAGAATATTTTTGAATTTAAAAACAAGCAGTTGGCTTTATAGCCTTACATTAATAGAAACCACGTTTTTTTATGGCCTATAACGTGGTGGCTAGTTGAAAGAAAAAGTCTAAATCCTATATGCAAGTCACTAAGGAATAGGGCTTTATTTAACGAACTTGTTAAACATAAACTTAGGAAACAATAAAAAAACTACAAACTCCTAACAGCCAACAGGCTGCACCCTCTTCACCACCGGTAACGGCGGGAGTTCACTAATATTGACTCTGTTATGGCCATTCTTGATCTTGGACGAACTTCTTGCATCTCCACTAGTGGTGTTTGGCAACTGGGTTTTGCTGGAAAACAGGTTTTTCAGCTTGATGTGGTGGTTGACGGTGGCTGGGGTTGTGGTGGCGGCGGCGGCGGTGGTGGTGGGATAAGCAATGATTTTGTTGTTTCTCTTGATTTGGCCTATGCATGTTACTTTAGGGGATGAAGGGTCATTCAAGAATCAAGATGACGGAGTTTTTGAGTGGTTTATTTTCACATCTTTAATGGAAACTCTACATAAAACTGGCAACAAAATGGATTTAGAATGATCATATGATCCATTTCCCATTTCTGCTCTTGAAGAATACCTCATTTTGTGTGTTTTCCAATATATATATATATATATATATATATAGTATGTGTTAGTCAAAGATATTGAAAAATGAGTTCATGTCTCGAAATGAAATTGTGCATTAAAAGCATATACACATCATAATTATGTTTGGTCATTTGGGTAAAAGTTTAGGAAGAGAGTAATGTTATTGATCCGAGTGATAATTATCAATTTATGTCTTAGCGAAATTTATTATAATTAATTAATTTGAGTACATATTTCATCTATGTAGTACCAATTAATTGGATTGGATTCTATTTATATATAGACTAATGATTATCACCAGTAATGATAAATAACATTATTTTAAAAAAATGATAAAGTTATAGTAACTTTTAATAGTAAATATCATCAATTAACTTACTTTTTTTTTTTGTTTAAATTAAAAATTCTTTTTTTAATGAAAAATAATTTTCATTTCAATATCAAAATAAGTAACTTATTTGATTTTTATTTTCACCCAAAAAAATTACTTATAAGTAAAATTTTAAGCTTAGCCAAACTTGATGCACGGCAAGAGTACAAAAGACACATGTGGGTTAGGAGTATATTGTTAGTTGCTATTTTATTAATTGAGGACCTCTTTATTATTTTGAGAAGAGATGAAGGACTTAGATGCAATATTTATTACCATCCCATTAGGTTTTGGTTTAAAGTAGCAGCTCAATTGTGTTTGAAGCTTGGTTGTAGAATTTTATTGAATAAAATAATAGGGAGGTTTTCTTTCAATTTCTTGTCAAATATTCGGTATTTTTGGCATCCTAAGTTTGCGGGTATTTTTATAATTAACTTGTTTTGAGGTCGTTCTTTGTGTTCGTCATATTTATCACTTCACATTGCATCAATTAAGTACTAGAACTCAACTACGACTTGATATTTGTTAGACAGCAATGATAGTGCGTAAACAAGTATTTCTGTTGACGCAGCCGGTAGAGATGAAACGACCGTATCAACAAATACAAGTGTGGACGCAGCAGATTGATTGGCTACTACATCGGCAACAGAGAAGAACTCAGATGGTGACAATAAGATTTTCTCTCATTTCAATCACTGTACGTAGTGAGGAGTATGAATCGACCAATGTTCGATACGTTGAATGATTTGGACGATTATCAAAGCACACCAATTTTCAACGAAGAATTTGAAGCTCATAATTTTTTGGATTTGGGTGGTGACGTTTACGACACAGTGCACCAATTTTTTATGATAAGGCTGACGATATTTATTCCTTTGGTGATGTTTTCATTAGGGAGATTGGGAACTCTTGGCATCCTAATGGAAGTTCTCAATTTGACGACTTTGGAAAGCAAAATATATGCTCTAATGAACATATTGAATTATGAACTAAAGTAAGGAATTACTTGAAGATACGATTCAAGATTCGAGGGAGTACAAATCTTTTTCAACCCGAAGAGAATGATGCAGTGCTAGAATACAAGAGACACGTGCAGGCTAGGAGCTTGGAATGGGTTTTTAATATTTTATTTATTTAATTATGTTATATGCTATTTTATTAAGCACATGTTTGGTGTAGATAAAAATTTGTTAAAAAGCTATTGTCAAAGTTAATAATTAATTTTAATCACATATTTTATTAAACACACATTTTTTATTAACTTTTTAACTACATATTTCATTAAATTTTTATCAAAATATACTAGATTTTTTTTTATCAAACAAGCTCTAAATTAGGATCTCTTTGGTATTTTAAGAAAAGATGAAGGACTTAGATGCAATATTGATTAGGATCCCATTAGGTTTCGGTTTTAAAGTAGCAACCGTATTCTGTACCAAGGTTGGTTGTAGAATTTTATTGAATAAAATATTATTGAGTTTTTCTCTCAATTTCTTTGTCTTCGTTATATTTATCAAAACTGCTGTGAATGACAAATACAAATAAATTTAATATTTCAAAACCTTGTCATGTATAATTTTTATAAATGAATGTTAAAAAAGCTAATTATATATATGTGTGTGTGTGCTTGTTTATATCTTTTCAACATTATTATGTTCATGATTTTTATTTTGAGTCTTCTGAACCTAAAATCCAGAAATTTGTTGATTGTAGCGTTGTGCACTATTTTCTTTGGGGAGTTAGAAAATGGGTGAAAACATGTTGGAGTCTTTTAAATGTAGAAAATTTGAAGCTACCATGTATTTTGTTTGCAGAAATTAATGCATGTTGTCAGTCATGAAATGTTTTTTCTTAGGATTTATGAGCATAAGTATTGTTTATTTGTCCTAAATTATAGTCTATCATGATCCTATTATAGACACTTTAAGATCCTTCTAAAAAATAGATAAAATAAGCCTCGTTCAAAAAAGACATGATCACATGCAGTCAAAAAAGACATAATTAAAATTAGCTTCTACCTTTCGATAAAGAAATAGCAATGGTTCACAAGTCTTGACATTCAATCCTTCGTCCGGTCAAAAACTTTCCTTATTTGGTGTAAATGGATTTTGATAACTTGTTTTCAAATATGGTACATGCGATTCTTTTTCTATATGATTAGAAAATATTTTATATTGTCTTGTGGCTTAGAAAATTTTTTCCCCCCGAAAGGATTCCCCAACCCTGTGTTATAAAATGAAATGAAGTACAAGCAAGATTGGGACGTGTATACATAAAAGATCACGAAGAGAGTTTATTTTTATTTTTATGGAAAGCAATAAAACTTGAAGTACTACTTCTATTTCAAAATAATCAAAGTTTCGTAAAAGTAAACAAGAATATTACCAAAAAAAAAAAAAAACCCTTAAGCAAAACTTCTAACACAAGCTAGAATAATAAAATCAGACTTTTTGGAAAAGTTGATAACAGTTAATGAAATGTGTGATTGAAAAGTTGTAAAAATTGGAAAATTTAAGATTTTTCATAATTAGATCCTAAGATTAGGTGATGATTTTAATTGGTTTACTAAGATTATAGATTGATTACAAAAAATGTATTATTAACTTATCTCATATTTAACAAAAACAAATAATATATAATATAGAGTGTGGAATGTGGAATGTGGAATGTGCATGTGCAATATGATAAATTGTTTTGGCGAAGATTTAGGGTAGGCCATCATAATTATGCATTGCTACCAAAGCATTTAATCACTCATTGGCATGCATTCTTTTAGAGTTTGCTTAAAGTTGGGCATACAACTTTATTAAATCTTTTGAACAACTTATTAATTTGATGACGATATTATAGATAATTAGGAAGTTCGACAAGATAGTGGATTTTAAATATCTCGTCACTTCTAATACGACTCAGGCTGTTCAACAAATTTATAATAGTGGCAACAAAGGTACCTTTGGACTCTTTGAAAATTATCTAGTGTAATAGAAGTATTTTTGAAAAACATAAGGTGCAGTGACTTACCTCGAGGGGTGGACTATGCTAGCATATATAAGCATGTTTGACTAAGCTTGACAATTTTAGTTATAAGTAAATAAGTAAATTTTAGAATAAATAATTTTTTATTGGACATAGTTAAAAATAAGTAAATTGCTTATTCTAATATTAAATTAATAATTACTTTAAGAAAATTAACCATACTTACTAGAAGTAAGAAAAAGTAAATTAATTTAAATTATCTTTATATTTTTTTAGGTCAGCCAAACGTGCTCTAGTGGGTCTTCCAATTACTTACTCCACATAATACTGTCTTAGCATGTGACATATTTGTATGGAAGTGACTCCAAAGCAAGAACACAGAAAATGGATGAAATGAGAGTCGAGGCAAGTGTTGAACACTT
>JALRMA010000429.1:0-190459 GCA_023638005.1 Forsythia suspensa | reverse complement strand
TTGTTGTGTTAATCGATTGAACAAATATTTAGAAAAAAAAAAATCAAATTCAAACATGATGGAAATTGAGTCTCTACCAAAAATTAAAAGCAGATCTTAGAGAGAATTGACTGATTATTGTCTAAAGTGAGAGAGAGAGAAGCTGCAGAAGAATTGAATGAAAAAATAAATTTTCTCTCACAACATATCATTGTTATTATTGGTAAAAATAAACTTACAGATGATGATTTTGGATTTCCAATATATTGATTTTGGATTTTGGATGTGGATTTTGAATTTGTAGATTTTGGATTTTCAACAGCTAGAAGAGTTGAGGAATGGAGATTTTGGAGGATCGATTATTTACCTTTGATGAATATAAGACAAACGTATATTGGGTTTTTAGATGAGTAGCGGTGAAAACCAACATAAGGTTGGTAATAAATAAAAAGAGGTTAAAATGTGGGCATTGTTCAAATGATCTTCGAAAAGGACGTCGTTTGTATGACGTTATTATGACATAATGTATATATTATTGTTTGGTGGAAGATAGAACCCATTTGGTGAAATCCATAAGCGTACATGTTCGTTGACAAGTAATAGTAAAAGTGAGTAGAAAGAAAGATCGTTCCTACGAGGATTAGACTATAGCTTAATTTTCACTAATTTTATCTTAAATCGAATACACACAATAAATATTTGGATAAAGAAAGTATGAAATTCTCTAAACAAAAACTACGATTTAACTCTAAACAAAAACTACGATTTAACTAAGTGCAAATATAGTTTTGGAGAAAATCAAGTAAAGGAGTTATGCAAATATGAGCTCGGCTCGCCCAAAGAGACGAGCCGAGCTCGGCTTGTCTCCAAAATGCAAGCTCGAGTTCGCCCACGAGCTCGTGGTCGACCGGCAGCCGAGCCATTACCGAGCTCGGCTAGGCCCTCAAATTTTTTTTTTTTTTTTTTTTTTTTAAATTTTGAAAATGAGAAAAATACAATATCGGGTATCTTTTATGTTGAAAATTAAAGATTGAAAACCCTTCTCTTTAGAATAAGAGTATTTTATAGAAAAATAATGAAATTAAAAACAAAAATTAAAAAAATGGTGTGACCGTTGGATGATCATCCAACGGTCATATCTGCACGAGCCATGAGCCGAGCCACCGTGGCTCGTGCTTTTGGGCTCGTGGGCTCGTGGCGAGTAGAGCTCGTGGGCTCGTTCCCATGAGCCCAACGAGCCGGCCACGACTGCGTTTTTGGCCAAGCCAAGCTAGCTCGTCCCTCTTTTTTTTGAGCTCGGCCCTAGCTTGTACTGTCTCTTGACGAGCCCGAGTTCGAGTGGGCCAAGCTTTTACTGAGCCGACGAGCTTTTTGCCACTCCTAAGTTATGCTAGAACCGACTCCACCATAAATATCTATCTTAATCCGCAAAATCTCACGCTCTAATCTAATTTATGTTCAAATTGACAATCGATAATTCTAAATTATAAAATAATCTATTTCGAGTAGAATTAATCATATTTTCATATAAGTTCCAAAATATTCTTATTTTGAATACGAATATACAAAAACGCTTTCAATATCGTAATTATCAAATTTGATTGGACCAAACATATGAAATTATTCTTAATCTCTATAGGACTTAGTGTTTAAAACCATAATGAGCTAATCTATTTTGAACCTTTCGGAAACGAAAATAAATTACAAATACGTTCAAACGGTGATCAATCATTCAAACGGATATTAAAACTATAGTATAAATCAAACAAACACAAATTAAGATAAAAAACAGGAATTCTTGAATTAAAAGTTCAACATATGGTTTACATCATCATCCTTAGTATAAAGAGTTTAGCCCATCATATTTGATTTACAAAAACACATAATAAATATATAATTTATCACCCAAAATATTTGATTACAATAAGAACTTTGAAGATTAATTTGGCCCCGAACTTTGAAGATTAATTTGGCCCTCTTGAATGTCTTCAATGGATTGTCCAAGAATCCCAACTTTCTTTTGCTTGAAATTCCAATAATCTTGTCTGGATGAAGAAATTCTTGTAAAGATCTTATGTTTTGCCTCCTTGTTCTCTCCAAAATTCGACTCTCCAATCGTTATATGAGTTCTCCTATTTATATGGGTTCAATTAGAGTTGAATTTTGTGCCATAAATCCCCAAAACATGCCAAAATAGGATTTTAACTCCAATAAGGATTTGGCTGCGGCACTGCGTCGCTCGAGCGCATGTAAACGGCGCTTTTGTTTCGATGGCCCGCTCGAGCGGACAAAATTTTGTTCCTCTAGTGACCGATTTTCAAACGGCTATAACTTCTTGTAGGAAACTCTAAATTGCAATCCGTAAAAAGCGTCGGAACACGTAATTCAATTATATTTCCAATGGTATATTATTTACCTTATGGAGATTTTTGTACCAAAGGTTGTGCTCTAATTTCTCTACATATTTCAGTTGTAGTTTCTTAATTCGCTTCTTCGACTTTCGGGTATTTGATCCTTCAGTTCAACTCTTCATTTTGACTCCAACACACCTTAAATCTATTGATTTTGTATTCTTTCTCATCTTCTAATATTTGGCTCTTGATATTTACTTCAAAAACTCAATTTCTTCTCATTTACTTTGTCGATTTCACCAATGTGACTTGAGTTCTTGGATTTTGTCCTACAATCACAAAAATGAACAAAAACTCAATAGATATCGACTCTAAAATACTTAAAATTATATAAAAACTACTTCATTAAAGAATCAATATAAATGTATAAATTACACTTATCGAACCCTGCCATTTTAAGCCTTGAGAGGTTAAAACGGTGTAGTTTTCGACTAATGCCCAATTTTATTTCAGTCTCAGACCTTACTGACACACGCAACATCTTCTAACACCCCCACAATCCCCCACATCTTTCTCTATGTTAAGACTATTCTTCAAATTCCATCTCCCTTTCCATGTTATAGCTATTCGTTTATGTTGTTTTCTTCTTTGTTTACTACTGCACAGCACAGCTGCACCGCCTTTGGCTTCGTCGCCGACCCTTGCCACCACGGCCGATCTAATTAGATTCAGTGCTACCTAGGCGATACTATAAAAATGACAACCCAATGCACAAGTTCTACCCCTCATTTAAGCCTTTGTATTGTATTCTTTCAAATGAACAACTTCAACTCATCAAATTTTGATCCCTAGATTCCATTGCCCAGGTTCCTTCTAAGCACTGGTGAGTTTTCCACTTCAATAGAAATCCCTAATTTTTCTTCTGCTCCTCTACCGAACTAAAGCACCACCAAATGTACTGGCTTTTAGTTTGGAGTTTAATTTTTGCCAATGGATTATACATGTTTGAGGTTTTAGGATTTTTGATTTCGGGTTTTTCATAAATTAGTTTAATTTTCTTGGTTTTATGCATGTTTGTTTGCCCAATACATTAGTCTCATTTCTCATATTCTGTGTGTTTTAATTTGTAATTTGTTTGGGGAATCATGCTGAATGTCTCCTTTTTTTCTTTCCTATTATAAGCTAACTTACTTTAACAATTCATCTGAGAAGATTTTAGGAGGTATTTTTTTCTTCTTCTTAAGAGCAAAACTATTTAATCAACAAGAGAAGGTAGAGTTTAAGCCGCGAACATTAGTTTGGCTGTCTTCTTATTCTGTCCTTTGTTTGACATAGAAACCTCATATCTTGAGAGTCAATTAATTTAAATTTAACAATCAATTTAGCTTATATTTGTATTTAGTAACTCAACTTTGGTCTTCATTTAATCTTATTCAATCGCAAGCATGTCAGATCACCATGAATTGGTATTGAATAAGTTTATGGTCTTAATTGCATGTTTTGGTGCCCCAGCCGAATGATTTGCATTGGTTACTTCTTTCGTCTTAGGCTCAGTGTTCTTAACTTCTGCACTTGCAAGTTGGTGACATGGTTTTCATGGCTTACTAAAACGAAAAATTCACATTTATTTGGAGCCATCTTGTGTTTCTTTTCATGTAAGAACTTGTAATACCCCAACATTTTTTATGCTAGATTATTTATTTATAATTTTTTTTAGTTATGCTTTGAATATTAGGTACTATAAATTTTTTTTACGCCAGTTTAGTAAATATTTTTTTGGGTGTCTAAAGACTTGAAATTTTATATGTCAATATTAGGTTCGTTTTGAAGCTCGTATTAAATTACGTGTAATTAGCTCAAGAAAAAGATTTTTTTGGTTAAATTAGATCCTAGATATGATCATTAGATAAGGATTTGAATACATATTTCTTCATGATTAAGTTATTTATATATACGTGTCTTTAGCTTAGGCAATTATGCATGAATTTGAGAAATACATTCACAAATTTCGAAATTGGAGATAAGCACTAATTGGCGGTTGCTGTGAATAATAATAATAATCTCCCTTCTCATAAATTTTCATTGTTTGCATATAAAATGTCAGTATCCTCCGTCATTCAGTATAGTTATTTTGCAAGAGAAAATTTATAAGAAATTTGGTTCGTAGAAGTTTTGCATACTTTCAAGCACGTTACTCCAAGTTTTAAGGTAAGATGCTTTCTATGCTCAAGTGGTAGGATTTCATGGTAATAACTATGCTTAAGTTATGCATGAAAACCATAATATGGAAGATGTGGACAAGTCCACAAAGTTAGATATCTATTTATGCCTTAGGACAAGTCCGAAGGGCACCGGCAAACCGAAAATGTGCAAGTATGTGTTTGAATGCTTACTTTGTGTAATATTAACATGTTAAATCCGAGCATGGTATCTTACTGAGTATTCCTCATACTCATAATATTCATACTAAATTTTCAGATGTATGATCTTTGAAGTTGGATGGAAGTTAGTTGGCATACTCGATGATGGGTCAAGGACAAAGTTATTTTGTATCGAAATTTCCTTTTCGTATGTTTTGTTCAAAAACTAGCTTTTCATGTGTTTTCTTGTGGTTTTGAATATAACAATGTATAAGACATGATGTAATATGGTACTGGAAGTATGTTTTGAGATCATACCTTTCATGTTATGCTAAAAGGCAATTTTATAGATTTTTTTCCAGCAATGATAAAAGAGACAGAGACAGGACAGATTCTTAGGGTCAATTCAAAGTGCCATTACGAACTCTTAAAACATCCATTTGAGACTCTAAAAATACTGCTACGTTCTTCTGTGAGTTGTCTTTACATGAGCACAAAAATCACTCAATTTGGATATGTGTGGCACAAGATATAAATTTTTAAGTGTTGAAAGGTCAATCTGAAATGTCTGTGTAGTACCTCACTGTTTTTAGTAAAACGTCTATATCATATGATCTTGGTAATTTTCCATATTTTAATATAGGAAACTACTTGAAAATATCTTTCTAATGCCACAAATTTCACAGAAAAAGGATTTAAAATGTATTTTATAAAAATCTTCAAAGTGGCTGCACCCGACAACAGCAACTGTGCTGGTTCCGTGTATTTGGGGTGAAGTTTGAAGTCTTTACATCCATTTTCTTGTCATGAAATTTTACAGAGTGGTCATTTAAGGAATTATCTTTCATTAGGCACTAGATTTACTATTTTCTAATGTGTATAAAATTTTATACATATTTTCTTATCAGTGAGGCGCAAACTGAAAATGTATTGCGACCAAGTATCTTCCAAAATTTATTATAATTAGGTCATGTGCCGAAAACCTTTCAAATTTGGCATATCATTAGTATATTAATTAATAGTGCTTCCCTCAAAAATTTTTAACTCGACGATACCATTTAGGTATCAAACGAAATTTCTTTTATTTAATCAAAATCCTTGTAAATTTTAAATCCTCGATTTTATGTATCTCTTGACACCAAAATTTAAGTTTCGAGGCGTCACATAACTAATCTTGGTTTTCCGTTCTATTGTTCCATTTTGCTTGCTTAGCATGGTGGTGTGAGGTCTTGGCATTATTTAGGAACTTGTTGGAAAAATATCATATTTTTCAACTTTTTATATTGGTTATCTTAATTAATATAACGATTTTTAATGTTAAAAGAGCAAGTTAACGTTTTCATTATGACTGGTCTGGATAACGCCATCTCTGACTGACTGCGTTGATAAGCATATTATTTTTTCAGATCAGTAAAGCTGCGATTTTATTATGTTCCATACACGATATATTCTGTTCACATGTATATTATTAACATCTCTTTTTGTATGTTAAATGATCTTCCTTTATTGTTTTAGATTTGTTTAGAAATGAAATATTTAAGGATAATCTCGAGTTTCCTAAATGTTTCCCTTCTACAAATCTAGAATATTTTCTATATATTCTTTCCTAATAATTGTCTTATCATTCTTGTTGCAAATTTTTAGGTAAGAAATAATTCCTAAATTGATTACTATTTTAACTATAAGTAAGAGTACAAATTAATAAGAAATTAAGCTTTGAACATATAATTTTAGTTCTTGTTTCTCCAAGCACAAAACCGGCCGGATTCATTAGTGGAAAAACAAGACTAGATGCTTCATTGATTTTAGTTTCAAAGCAAAAAGTTTTCTTCAAACTCATTGAAGAATAAAAAACAAACTGGTGCTCAACGAACAATTCCATATCTTGATTAATCTACTTGGCGTGAAGTTAAGAATGAAGGTTCTTAATCTAAGTGGTGGTTGCGGTCAAATTACAATAGGGAAGTGGTGATAAAGTCAAGACCGATGAGTTTGATTCCACTTCATCAACAAGTAAGCACAAGAAGTATCAAATGGAGTTGATATGTATTTTTTTATTGTTATCTTGTTAATTTTGCGAAATTACAAAAATCGGATACTATTGTATTTTTAATCAAGATTATTAGTGAATTATTTTTACCCATGGCATGGGGGTCTGTGGATATTTTCCTTCTTGGTTTACCACATTACATCTTGTGTTCGTATTTAATTCTTTAAATTCCACAATTTACAAAATTAGGTAAACGAACACTGATGTGCGAGTCAGAACTGTTATCAATTCACTCGTTAGTTCTGACTGCGTTCTGTCCACTGTTAGTTTGATTAAGATTAAAATTATTATTAATTTAATTAATTTAAGTTTTAGAACTTTCAGAACTAATCTTATTTGACATTATTTTCATCCCCGTTTGTGCAGCTTAAGTTTATTTTCATCCCTGTTTGCCACTAAAACTAAAACATTCTCAAAATACATTTTCATTGTTGACAACATTGAATGAAGTTTATATGTAAATTTATCTCTGAGTGCGTGTGTTTCAATAGTGTTAAGAGTAGGACACTTGATCTATATTAAATTCCTTTGATGGGATCTTTTGGGCATTAGATATTTTGCTATGCTTGTCTTATTTGGTGCATGGTTTTTTATTTGGAGAATTACAAGCCAAATTGTAAAAGGTTTTACTCTAATTATTTGCACATTTGCATGTTGTTTTCATTTTCTTTTATCGTGTCTTGGAACTCCTCTTAACATGTGGTTATCAAATAGAAATTTGCTCTATTGTGAAAAGAGCTACAAAGAAAGAAATTGACTAACCAAAAGAATTTATTGTGAAAAATTGAAGGTTGACATGGGTGAATATATACTACAAGAAAGGTTGTCTATAACGGCGACAAAAGCTGTCGCTATAAATCAAAAAGTTGCCGCTATAAGTTGCTAAATATCGTCGCTATAGGTTAGTAAGTATAGTTTTATTACGACGACTTTTTTGTCGTCATTATAGGCGCAGCTTTTTAACGACGACTTTGTTGTCACTATAGGAGTCAAATTTTAATAATTAAAATTTTTAATTTCATATAATTGGTGGGCCCTTGACCCGATCTACCAAGTATGGGCTTGAAACTCGACCCACCAAAGGCCCGACCCAATCCACTAAGTTTTGTCAAGTATTTTTATTTTAGAATGATTGAAATGTGATTTAGAACCATTGACTTAAGGGTTGTGAAGTTATAACCAAACCATTGGAGACAAATAAATTCTTGTGATTATATTTGATTTCATAATATATATTAGTTCAATAAACAACATTTTCTATAATTGCTTATAAAGTAAAAATAAATATTAGTGAAAATCAAATTCCACACCAAAGTTTTCCAAAAAAAATAAAAATATCACATATAGGGGTGACATTGTCGTCACTATAGGTAGATTTTGTCGTCGCTATAAATAAAAAAAAAAGCGGCAAAACTTCTTCCCATCTTCTAAAATAAAAGCGACGACTAAATTGATTTATAAAGACGACAAATATCTTCGCTATATCTTTCACTAAACTATAGCAACGACATGAGTGTGTCATCGCTATATACGCTATCCTATAGCGATGACAAAAAGTCGCCGCTATTTGTCGTTGTTGTTGCCTCTATTCCTTGTAGTGATATGGAAATGGATGACATACATGTTGGCGATTATCCGGTGAGTTGTGATTATAACATAACTTGAAACGAGGTGCTTAATTAGAAATCTTATATCACTTCCAAGCCTTTCCATTACATTTTAGTCTCTTGCTACTTCCATTGAAGGACATGAAATAACAGTGAGGCACGACATACTAAATAACATGTATTGATTTAAAAACTACCGCATAACAGGCTTTGAGACATGCTCGTTGAACGGACAACAAAAAAGATCCGAAAGATAAACGATTCACAAAATTCAGTTGCTCAAGAAGACGAATATGTTGAGATTAAATATTAGAAAAGAGTCGGGCTGAAAAAGGGAAAATGATTCAAAACCTTTTGTTACTATTATGTATTTCTAAACAGTTTGTCTATGTTAAGTGGTTTAGTTTTCTTATGAAAACACATTTGTTTCTCACATTTTCAATCATGTTTTAAATATTTTGACTAATTGTTACTACTCAATTTAATTCCTATATTAGCTGTTAAAATATGTTTTTTAGATTTGGATAAATGCTTCAATTCTTGTATTAGTTATTGATTTTGTAAATTTTGGGAATTCTTCAAACACTTTACATTTGTACTTGTATGGTAGCTACACATTAAAAATATTACATTGTATGTATACTATACTCAAAAAATCAATTCAAGTAATATTATTATAAACACAATTTGAATTGTAACGCTGCATCGCATTTGAGGCTATGCTAGTTTTATTAAAATGCTTTTTATGTAAAGTTATCGAGGAAGATTATATACAATATTTAAAAGAACAAGAAATTCTGTCAATTTTGCGAGTTTGATGAAAATGTCTAGATACTTTGAAATTCAAGTGAAAAGGAAGAAATGATTAGAAATTTTCGTCAATTTACCTTCTTTGATGAGAATACCTAGATGTTTCAGAATCCGTGTAAAAACAAAGAAAATGTCTAAGTGGACTTGAAATGTTCGATAAATTTGCGTAGTTTAACAAAAATATCTGACTATTAAATAGTTCGATATACATGCAAAAAGAAAGAAATTATATTTAAGAACACTTTTGAAAAGAAAATAATATAATTATAAGAAACTCGAAAAAAATACAAACTATTAAAATACCCTTTACACATTCATTTTCTAACTCCTATAGAGAAAATTAATATTAATTTTAATGTTACTTTTTCTATTAACAAAATTTGCGTATTATATTTCGGAATGAATTGGTTCAGATTTACAATATATGGGTTGTAGTAATATGAGGATGATCTTTTTTTTTTTTTTTTAGTCATTTTTAAAATTTAAAATTAAAATTAAAATCGTCCATTTGTTTAAAGATTAGTCCAAAACATTTATATTTTGGTTGTAGGCTCAAGTTGATGTAATCCAAAAACATTCAACTAAAATATAAATCGAAAATTTTCCTTTCTCAAACGAAAACACATATTGTGTATCTTATAAATTGTTTGTTTCCCCTCTTCCCTTTCATACATTGAACCTTTTTACATAAAATGTGAACGCACAAATATTCAACTTTGTCACCTTTAGGATTTGTTCGGTGCAGAATGTTTTCCAAAAAAATGGGTATTTTTGCCCACTTTTTTAGACTATTCAAACTTTGTTATTGTGTAAAAAGTTTGCATAATAAAAAAAAAAAGTAGGCAAAAAAATGGGTTTTTTTGGGGAAAAAATTGGAACCAAACTCCACACCACATGTATATTATATGAAAGAGAAAAAGCAAACTGAAGCATACAATCAATCTTCTTACTAGTCACTAGATACGGATTACACTTTTGTTAATTATTCTCTGAACCCCTTCCTTCTCTGTCATCAATGGCCACTTCGCAGCTGAAACACAAAAATCCCGTCTTTCAGAGTCCAGATTTCGAGTATTTCTGGTATCATGACATGAAGAACAAACAATTTGAAACCTTTCTTGTGCATGGAAGACTCATTCAATTTGCCGCCTTCGAAATCATAGGAAAATTTAACTACACCAAGTACTTTATTTATTAGTAAAGAATCTTGAGGATTCAGTGTTGTTTTGCCAATCTAAAACTAGACAATATTACAAGTAACTTTCCAAAATGTTATTGTTATTATTGCAAGAGGTTGGTGTATTCTTTGCAGTCCCAAAGCAACAATTGTTGAAGAAATATGAAAGAGATGAAGAAATATAAAAGAGAATATGTGTGGAGAAATAATTCTCTATATTGATTCAATTGTATGAATGATTGAATAATGAATATTATAAGAGTACAATGTATATATACTAGTAAGAAAAGAAATCTGCCTAAATATATAAATATTACATTTATGATATCTTTCTATAAATACAATTCTACCAATAAGGTGAATGTAGAAATATGGTAAGTAAATATATGTTAATACTCCCCCTCAAGTTGAAGCATGAATGTCAAAAGTGCCCAACTTGCGAGTGAAACTGTGAAATGCTTCCTTGCCCAGTGCTTTAGTAAATAAATCTTCAATCTGATTGCTGCTTGAAACATAGGCAGTTTTGATCTCTCTCTTAATGATTCGTTCACGAACAATATGACAATCTATTTCAATGTACTTTGTCCTCTCATGATATACTGGATTAGCCGCAATATGTATTGCTGCTTGATTGTCACAATATAAAGTTGCTTCTTGTGGGTGATCTACACATAAGTCTGTCAATAACTGCCTCAACCATGTAAGCTCACAAGTAATGGAAGCCATTGCCCTATATTCTCGCCTGCAATAAGATTTGGACACAGATTGTTTGCTTCTTGCTTTTCCATGATATAAGTGCCTTTTCCAAAATACACAATATCCCGTGAATCGAGCGCCCGTAGTAATGTCTCCACCTAATCGCATCACAAAATCCTGCTAGCTGCAATTTTCTACTTGATGGAAAATATAATCCTTGTCCTGGTGCTCCTTTCAAGTATCGGAGCAATCGGTGAATTGCATCAAGATGGGGTTGTCTAGGTGCCTGCATGAACTGACTGAGTGTATTGACCGAATATGAGATTTCCGGTCTAGTAATGGTGAGATAAATGAGCTTCCCTATCAACCGTCGATAATATGTGGGATCTTTCAACAATTCTCCATTTGTCGAATTAAATTTTGATGACTGCTCCATGGGAAATGCTGCAGGCTTCGCTCCAAGTAAACCGACCTCTTGAAGAATGTCAAGAGTATACTTCTTTTGATTTATCGAGATTCCCGATCTCGAGCGAGCAATTTCTACTCCAAGAAAGTATTTTAGTGTGCCAAAGTCCTTCAACTTGCATTGAGATGCAAGAAACGTCTTCGAGAAGAAATCGATTCTTTATCGCTTCTGTGACAATCATATCATCCACATATAATAGAACAACAGTAAATGAATCACCACCGACCTTGGTAAAAGTGAATAATCAGCATGTATTGTTTGAACCCAAACCTAATAACAAAGAGATACAAAATTTTGAAACCAAGAACGAGATGCCTGTTTCAATCCATATAGAGATTTATGAAGTCGACATACAACTGGTGTCTCCTCCTGTCGACGAAATCCAGGTGGAGGAGTCATATAGACTTCTTCATCAAGGGCACCATGAAGAAAGGCATTGTGGACATCCATCCGATGAAGCGTCCGCTTGCGAATAGAGGCGACGCCGAGTAAACATCCGATCGTTGTTAACTTTGCAACCGGGCGAAAGTTTCATTATAATCAATCCTTCTCGTTGTGTAAACCCTTTGCCACCAGCCGTGCTTTGTAACGCTCAACAAGACCATCGAATTAAATTTGACCTTAAACACCCACTTACAACCAATAGGATGAGAACCCGAGGAAGTGGGACAAGGGACCAAGTGTTGTTTTCTTCCAATGCACGAATTTCATCATTCATAGTGACTACCCACTTGGGATCCTCGACATTCGCCTCATATGTTGCTGGCTCAACGATATGAGAAATATTGTATGTAAAAGCACGATGAATAGAAGAAAGATTGCTATATGATACATACCTTGATATAGGATGTCGGGTGCTGGATTTGACCGGAAGGGACCCGGTTTGAGTAGGCAAAGCATGATTGATATAGTAATCTTTCAGGTGAATTGGGGTTTGGATTGACCTTGTAGATCGTCGAATGTGGTCATTTGGGACGATGTGGGGTTGTTCAGGCTCAATCGGTCGACCGATTGGTGAAGGCGGTCGACCAGTTGAGCTCTTTGTTGAAACGGATGAGTGATCCGGTCGATGGTTGAGCTCTATGTTGAAACGGATGATGGAACCGGTCGACCGTTTGAACAGTGAGCGGGACTCTCAGGTAATAAATCTGTTTCTGCTATATGTTGGTCCTCAGGGTAAGGTAAATGTGGCATGTCAACATCCAGAGGCATAGATTGTGGTAATGGGATGGAGTTGGTGTCTTCATTTGGCTAGGAGGCGTATGGAAATATGGTTTCATGGAACACGACGTCCCGAGACACCACTAGTTTTCTATCGGTGAGGTCATATAAAAGGTATCCTTTTTGTCCTAAGGAGTATCCAAGAAACACACACCGCCTAGCCCGTGTGTCAAATTTATATAATTTGGTTTAAGGTTGGTGGCAAAACATAGGCAACCATAGACACGCAAAAGAGAATAAGGTGGTAATTTCTTGTGCAATCTTTCGTATGGTGTTTTGTATGAAAGTAATGGAGAAGGTATCTGGTTGATAAGATAACAAGCCGTTTTGATATGTTCTCCCCAAAATTTTAATGGAAGGTTAGCTTGAAATCCAATGGCACGGGCTACATTAAGGAGATGACGGTATTTTCTCTCTACTACTCCATTTTGTTGAGGGGTATAGGGACATGACCTATGAAAATTGGTGCCATTTTGATCTAAAAATGCTTGCAAGGATAAAAACTCTTGACCATTATCAGATCTTAGGGCTTTTATAGTCAGTTTGTGTTGTGTTTTAACCCAAGCAAAGAAATTCTTAATTATGCTTTGAGTTTCGGACTTGGGACGCATGAGGTGTACCCAAGTATAATGAGAAAAGTCATCAACAATGGTAAGGAAATATCTAGCACCAGAATAAGAATAAATTCTATGAGGTCCCCAAATATCCCAATGAATCAGATCAAATGGTTTATTGCTAGAAATTTGACTAACCTTAAAGGGTAGTCTAGATTGTTTAGCCAAGTGACAAACATCACAAATATCATGGGAATCAAAACTAATATCTCAAATACTTTGTGCTAGGAATTGAAGAGGTGAGGCGGAAGGGTGCCCAAGACGTTTATGCCATAGGTTGGTGGATCTCACCGGTAGTATGATGTATTTGTGGTTTTGTGAAAGGTAATATAGACCGTTGCTCGCCTTCCCAAGCCAATTGTCTTATTCGTAGTCAAATCCTTCATGACACAAAAATCGTGGTAAAATATCACATAGCAACCTAATCCTCTCGTAAGTTTATCGATAGATAATAGATTAACTTTGAAGTTGGGAACATAAAGCACATTATCAATAAATCATATTATTCCCCAAGTCAATCGCACCAATAGATTTAATAAGAGCATGACCCCATCCGGTATTGAACAGTTTTGTGTTTTGGCATGGATTTATTCTCAACGATCCCATCCTTCGTCCACATGGTCGGTGGCCCCTGTTATCAATAATCCATGAATTACTCAAAGAAGTAGTAGAAGAATTGATACCGTGTGTTAACATAAGACTTATCATTACCCGCCTTGTTGTCAAAAGTGTCATGATCTCGCTCGTATTCCTTGGCTGTGAGCGTTCTTCCTTCCTTTGGGTTAAGTGTAGAAGCGGTAACAGTGTTTGTGAAGCGTTTGTTTCGTGGCTTCACATCCTTCCCATGAAATTTGTGCCATAGAGGGAAGCCATGTATGAAATAACAGGTATCAACAATGTGGCCAGTCATCCTACAGTGGGTGCACTGTCGCTGTCTAGTTTTCGTCGAAACGGTCGACCGGTAAGATGAAACGGTCGACCGGTTCGGCCGATCTTCACTCTTCCAGTTCGATCTCCAATTGATTGAATGTTGTCCTGGTGCTTTGATCTTCTCATCAAGTGGTTTAGAAACGGGATTAAGCCGGGATGATCGGATTGCTGTAGAGCCATGGGATCCGATTGGGCAATTGTCGCTTCTATGGTTTTTGTGCCAGACATCGTTGCTCAGAATCGTCGCTTTGATACCATGAAGAAATATGAAAGAGATGAAGAAATATAAAAGATAATATGTGTGGAGAAATAATTCTCTATATTGATTCAATTGTATGAATGATTGAATAATGAATATTACAAGAGTACAATGTATATATACTAGTAAGAAAAGAAATCTGCCTAAATATATAAATATTACATATATGATATCTTTCTATAAATACAATTCTACCAATAAGGTGAATGTAGAAATATGGTAAGTAAATATATGTTAATAATTGTCCAAGAGTACTACTACTTACAATCCTCCAGGTGAAATTGTTGAGCTCTTAACTGACTTTCTCCTCCAAATTTTACATGAAATACTCCGTATTCAGCCAGATTTCATTGTTTCAGTCGAGGGTTCAATTGAAGTTCTTCGGAATAAGCTTCTTTTTCTTCTCAACTTTATTGGGGATACACCATTGCTGCAGCCCTCTGACGTCAATCTATCGACACACATTGAAGCTGTGCTCAACGAGGTTGGAAGTTTCCTATATTCATTCTTTTTCTTCAGGAATCAAGTCCTGGCGCCTAGAATGGATCTGGAACTTTCAGATCTGTTACGAAACTTTGAGCTCTTGGAAGAAAAGATCGAGGAGCACTGCATCGCAGTCTCGAAGATGCCAAGTTGTACAACTCGAAAGACTGCTGTGGTTTCACTCTTCATTGTTGATTCTCTCCTTGATGATCTCACTCACCTACTCAATCACAAGGCTGACAAGATTTTTGGTGTGAACGATCAAATTTTAACCCTCCATGAGGAGCTAATGTTGTTGTGATCCTCCTTCACAGATATAACGTTGCAGCAACACCCAGAACTTGAAGAACTTGTGATACAAACCACAGACATAGTATATGAAATTGAACATGTTATCAACTCATTTCCTCCTGTCTGGTATCTCACCCTCAGGCTCCCTCAATTCATGGACAAGATTAAGCTTATTATGATGGGTATCAAAGAAACGAAGAACAATATTGACACTGGCATTGTACAAGTCGAAAACTGTCCAACTGAACAAGTATCGTCGCAAGAAAAAGGCTCTCTCATTTTAGAAGACATTGTTGTGGGGTTTGATAACAAGGAGACTGAAATTGCAGAACAACTTGTTACAGGACCAGAAACCTACAAATTATTTCCATTTTTGGCATGCCTGGAGTTGGTAAGACAACTTTGGCAAAGAAACTATACAATAATCCATCTGTTGTCTATCGTTTTGACAAGCGTGCTTGGTGTGTTGTTTCTCAAACATATAATAAGAGAAATGTGTTTATTGACATTTTGAGGTCAGTAAATGACAGTGACAAAGAAACGATTATGGAAATGGATGATGAAAGCTTGGTTGAAGCGATCCACAAAAGTTTAATAAAATGGAGATATATCATTGTCGTGGATGATATATGGGATATAAATGCGTGGAATGATTTTAGAAGATACTTTCCAAACGACAACAATGGAATAAGAAATGTTCCAGAAAGAACATTGCCCTCAAGAATTGGTAGACATTGGGAAGCAAATTGCAGCAAATTGTCATGGCTACCACTTGCAGTGGTTGTGATAGCTGCCGTTCTTGAAAAAAGTGAGATGAAAGAACACATATGGCACAAAGTTGCAAGAAGTTTGAGTTCAGTTATATCTGAAGACCCAAACAAGTTCGGCAACATGCTAGAACTTAGCTACAAGCATTTACCAATGCATTTGAAACCATGTTTTCTTTACTTTGGAGCATTCGAGGAAGACAAAAAAATGTCAGTGAAAGAGTTGATGAGGCGTTGGGTTGGTGAAGGATTTATAAAGACAAAAGAGGGAAAAAGCTCAGAGGATGTGGCCTACGAATATCTTGTGGATCTAATTGATAGGAGCTTGATACAAGTTGCCAAAAGAACATCTCTCGGCAGAGTCAAGACTTGTAATGTTCACGATCTACTCCATGATATGTGCTTGAGGATAGGTGAACAACAAAACTTTTTGAAAGAGGTTCAAAAGTAAGTTCTCCGACTCTCCTCTATTCTCTTTCCATTTATTTTATAGCCTCTAATGACGGGCGGTACTTTGTGATGATCATATCAATGCTGCCGCTGTTGACAATGATAATTTGATATGATTCTGTTGTTACCACTGATGACGATTCACCGCGGTTCTTCAATTTATTTTCAATATATGAGCAACAACAAAGTCTACTACTAACTTTTACTCAAGTACTTTTGCCCTGTATTTAAGCTCTCTGTTAGGCCATTCTTTTGCTGACTGCAGATCCATCTTGTGCAGCTCCAAACGCCTGAAAGTCTTCAATTCTTCAAGTGAAAATTTCAGCATTTCTGATCGAGCTCAACTTGAACGACTGGTTCACTTGAGGTACATGGTTATTCCATTTATAGTGCCACAAATGGAAATGTTCTACAAACTAGAATTTCTTTATGCGGAAAATGATAGAGAAGTTGAAATACCTTAATTCCTTCTTGAAATGGTGAATTTGAGACATATGATTTTCACGGGATATTCACGGTTCAGTAAATATTGCAGTCAAGGAGCAATTAAGGATGAGATCTTCCAGATAAATAACCTACAAAGTATTTCTTGTCTTCATATTTCCAATAAAATGGAAGGAAAATTTTGAGATGTTCACCCAATCTTCGCAAACTGCAATGCTTTCTGAACTTTGACACATTTGATTTGGGCTACCTTAATCGGCTCGAATCGCTCAAATTATCAGGCCGTCGTGATTATATGACACATTTGATCAGTTTGCCGCTGAATCTCAAAAATTGACTCTACGGCACTTTTATATGTATTTGGAACAAATGAAGATAATTGGGAGATTGCCGAACCTTCTCATTCTCAAATTATGAGTAGGTAGCTTTGAGGGAAACCAATGGACACAACTGAAGGCGAGTTCCAACAACTGAAAGTCTTGGAACTATCATTGGTAAATAATACAGAATGGAATGCCCCGAGTGATCCTTTCCCCAGACTAGAGCGACTAGTGTTGAGTTATTGTTACTGTTTGGAGAAGATCCCCTCCAGTTTCTGTGATATTCCAATGTTGCAAATGATTGAAGTACATTACTGCAAGCAATCTGTTGTAGAATCTGCTATGAAAATTCAAGAAGAACAACAAGACATGGGAAATGAAGAGCTTCAAGTCATTATCTCATCTTGAACAGAGCATCAGTTGCTGCTGGTGTACATACTACAACTCTTAAAGTGTCCCCTTTTTGTTTATTTAGTTGCATTTTGAACTTCTTTTTTCTTGCAGGAGACTCCTCTACGAATACCTTCATAGAAATTTCGAATAGCAATAAGAGACATAATGTTATCCTTATTTTCATTTGATCAATCACTTGTTCATTTTTACTAGTTTGGCTTTGAGAATTTGTTTGGCTGTCTAAAACTAAAACAAGAAATCAAAAACTTGCTACTCTATTTTCGCCTTGGCCTGATAGAGGGATGATAAACTTAAAATTCTGTCAAATCTTTTCCAACGTTCACAAAAACATCTAAGATTGTACAATCTAGAAGGGAGGTTGAACAACAGTCAAAGTTTAAAAAGTGATTCTTTTAGAATGTCAACTTACAAGTGCCTTGTTCGGTGAAATCCCGCAAGCGTACGAGTTCGTTGACAAGTAATAGTAAAAAATGAGTAAAAGAGTATCGTTCTCACGAGTATTAGACTTTAACTTAATTTCGATCAATTTGAGCTTAAATCGAATACACACAATAAATGTTTAGATCAAGAAAGTATGAAATTATCTAAACTATAACTACGATTTAACTAAATGCCAATATAGTTTTTGGAGAAAAATCAAGTAAATAAGTTATGCTAGGAATCCGACTCCACCATTAGTATCTATTTTAATCTTTGAATCCTACGTTCTAATCCAATTTATATTCAAATTAACAATCGATAATCTTAAGTTATCTAATAATCTCTTTCGAGTAGAATTAAACCTATTTTCATATAAGTTCCAAAATATTCCTATTTTGAATACGAATATACAAAAACACTTTCAATATTAAGATTATCAAATTTGATTGCACCAAGCATAGGAAATTATTCCTAATCTCTATAGGACTTGGTGTTTAAAACCATAATGAGTAAACGGTGATCA
This sequence comes from Forsythia suspensa, assembly GCA_023638005.1. Classification (NCBI taxonomy): domain Eukaryota; kingdom Viridiplantae; phylum Streptophyta; class Magnoliopsida; order Lamiales; family Oleaceae; genus Forsythia; species Forsythia suspensa. The sequence continues at coordinate 171,827 of JALRMA010000429.1, read as the reverse complement.
ATCATTCAAACGGATATTAAAACCATGGCATAAATCAAACAAACACAAATTAAGATTAGAAACGAGAATCCTTAAATTAAAACTTCAACGTATGGTTTACATTATCATCTTTAGCATAAAGAGTTTAGCCCATCATGTTTAATTTACAAAAACACATAATAAATGGAGAATTTATCACCCGGAATATTTGATTGCAAGAAGAATTTTGAAGATTAAATTGGCCCTCTTGAATGTCTTCAATGGATTGCCCAAGAATCCCAAATTTCTCTTGCTTGAAATCCTAATAATCTTGCCCGGATAAAGAAATTCTTGTAAAGATCCTGTGTTTTGCCTTCTTCGTTCTCTCCAAATTCGACCCCCCATCGTTATAAGAGTTCTCCTATTTATATATATCCAATTAGGGTTGAATTTCGTGCCCTAAGTCTCTAAAAACATGCCAAAAATATATTTTAACTCAAATAAAAGTTTGGCCGCGGCACCGTCCGCTCGAGCGGCTGGTCTGTCTGCTCGAGCGGACAGAAACGGAGAATTTTTTGCTGATTGTTCGCTCGAGCGAGCCTTCGGCCCGCTCGAGCGGACATAAAGTGTCATCCGGCGACTGATTTTCAAACAGCCATAACTTCTTGTAGAAAACTCCAAATTACAATCCGTAAAAAGCGTTGGAACCGTAATTCAATTATCTTTCCAATGATATCTCATTTGCCTTATGGAAATGTTTGTACCAAAGGTTATTCTCTAATTTCTCCACGTGTTTCGGTTGTATTTTCTCAATTTGCTTTTTCGGCTTTCGGATGTTTGATCCTTCACTTCAACTCTTCATTGTCACTCCAACACACCTTAAATCTATTGATGTATCTTATTTCTCATCCTCTAATGTTTGGCTCTTGATATTCACTTCAAAAACTCAACTTATTCTCATTTACTAGTCGATTTCACCAATGTGACTTGAGTTCGAAAATTTTGTCCTACAATCACAAAAATGAACAAAAACTTAATAGATATCGACTCTAAAATACTTAGAATTATACAAAAACTCTTCATTAAGGAATCAATATAGGTGAATTAATTATAGCTTAAATTGAATACACACAATATTAATTTGGAATGTTTTGATTTTATTGAAAAGTAGACTAATTTAGAGAATTGAAGTAAAGATAAGTTATGAATTTTTAAAGAAAAACAATTAAACAAATTATGCTAGGAATCCGACTCCACTATTTATATTCATTTTAATCCATGAACCCTTACGTCCCAATTCAATTTATGCTCAAATTGACAATCGATAATCCTAAATTATCTAATAATCTCTGTCGAGTAGAATTAAACCTATTTTCATATAAGTTTCAAAATATTCCTAACAAAATAACACTTTAATCACCACATATTCTGTAAACAATTTCTTTTTTTTTTTTTTTTTCCATTTTTTTGTTTTTGTTTTGGATTAACACGATAATTCAACATAATTTTGTAACGGAATATCATACAATACAAATATTAATCTTCATCAAATACAGTCAGTATCAATTAGATTATTGAGAAAATGAAATAAATGTTCAAGTATGACATTTTTAATGCAAATACAAATAAAAAATGAAATTGCTGTGATAGAAAAGTCTCTGGAACATCATACTAGTCAACTCATTTTTAAATGAACAGAAGTGGCATCTATAACGGCTACATGCACACATATATCACAATGCAGCTTTAATAATTAAGGCAAGTTTAATTTACAGAGAAACTATATCATGTTTGTCAGGTTGTAAACAATGACTATAGATGTGCACAGCATAAGAATAATAAAACCTCGTAGCAATTAAAAACTATAAACTCACCCCAGTACCAACCGGCCAAACGGCGAGTTCAAAAAAATGAGTCAAAGATGACTGCTCGAAATTATTTTAAAAATACTATTTTTTATCTTCTAATTCTCGTTTTGATGTCACCTCTTCGGCTTATTTTTGGATTATGTTCTTCACTCGTCATGATAAATTCTTGAAATCGTTTCAAAGTATTCACAGCAAACTTTGCAATGCATCTTTCGAATTGAAAACTGCTAAATAGTGAATTCAAAATAACAAACCAAAGATGACTGCTAGAATGAATATAATAATTCGCTTTTTATCTTTTAATTGATATCACCTATTTTGGCTTCTTTTTGTATATGTTTTTTCACTCGTCGAAGTAGGTTCTTGGTACCATTTGGAAGTATCCACGTCAAACTTCATAATGCATTTTTCGGATTAAAAAAATGTTAAACAAAAAATTCTAAATATAAGCCATAAATGGCTACTAGAAATTGATTTAATTATCTAATTTTCACTTTTAATTTCTATATTGGCGTCAGTTGTTTCGGCTTGTTTTTGGTCTTTGTTTCTTCACTTCATAACACATTTTTCGAATTGCAAACCAATAAATGACGAGTTCAAAATAATAGTCAAAGATAACTGGTATAATTAGATTTAATATTCTCATTACATTTTCGTTTTTTAAATATCAATATAATCAAAATTCGACTTGATGTCAATTTGACTCGACTAACTCGTATAATTAAATACAAAAAATAAAGAAATTTTGAGGTGTTATACGAGTCGCTCATTACAAAAAATAAAAAATAGAGGAAAAAAAATTAAATTCTAAAAATTTGTGGGGGCAGAGGAGCAGCTCCGCCATGCCATGCATCTGAGGTACAGCAGCCATGTTAGCTGGATAGTAGAAGGATGCCGATGCCCACCTTTTCTTTTGACTAATAGAATAAATTATCAGCTTACATCCTAAGCTATCTTTTGGTAAAGATATGCCTTCCGTATTAAATGGAGAGAACTTTATAGGCTTTAATCAACGTGATTGTGGACTCCACAATTCTTCATACCCTCCGTCCCATAAAGATGAGACTTTATTTTTTTTATCATGAGTATAGTTGATTTATTAATTTTGTAATATACCTTATCTTGTTATCAACAAATATGAACTATCATTATTCAATGTAAAAGTATATTAAAAAAATTATAAGTAAAATTTATGATTCTAATTATATTAATTAAGTTTTCTTAACCTGTGCGAATATGAAAGTAAGTCTGTCTTTATGGGATGGATGGAGTATTATACAATATAATAATAAAGAAAATTTCCTCCATAAGACATTTTAGAGTTTTTGGATTTGTTAATTTTTTGAAATTTTAACAAACATATATTTCTCTCTTTAAAAGTGTTACCAAATTCTTCTTATTTTATCGCAAATTTCAGACCATCTCGACATTCTTTTTTTGTTTTGTTTTTTGCACTAATTTCAAACTATTTAAGAATTCTCTTCAAACTATGTAAAGTTGACTAAAGCTTCTAATCCATTTAGCCACTTTTGTTGTCCTTCTTTATCTACTTTTGCCAGCCTAAGTGAGAGACAAATTTCATATTTTCTAAAAGTAGTTCTTCTTCCAATAGTATGTAATAATAAAAGTTATTATGTCTTATGAGTTTAAATAGCTTTTCCATTCAAAACTTGCACTATTACTCCTCCACCTATTGAACAGTAGCAATTTGGTCCCTAAGTTACTAAGCGGAGCAAATTTGTTTCAACCCTTCAAAATCGGTGGGTGGACCATCAATTCAGTAAACATTTTCTATCAAATTTTATGTTAAGTTGGCATGTGCAAGTCATAGGAAAAAATGGATAAAACATAAATATTTTAACAAGGAATAAATAAAAGTAAACTTTAACTTTGATGATTCTTTGATTATCCGATCCTTTCAAAAGGTCCATTTGTATACAATAATCATTCACTTTCGTTAATCCTTCTCTGTCATCAATGGCCACTTGGGAACTGAAACTCAAAAATCCTCAACTTTCGGATGACTCTGAATTTCCTACGCGTCAATTACTTCTGGAAAATCCAGATTTCGAGGATTTCTGGTATCATGAACTCATGAAGAACAAAAATTTTGAAACCTATCCTAGGCATGCAAGCCTCATTGAATTTGCGGCCATCAAAATCAGAGAAAATTTAGCTCCAACGATGACCAAGTAATTTATTTATTAGAGAATCTTGCGGTTTCAGCATTGTATTGCCAATTTAAAAGTAGACAAGACTACAAGAAAATTTCAAAAATTTTATTGTTATTATTGCAAGAGATTGGAGTATTCTTCACAGTTCCAAAGCAGCAATTGTCAAAGAGTACTACTTACAATCCTCCAGATGAAATTCTTGATTTCTTTATTGACTTTCTCCTCCATATTTTACAAGAGATACACGATATTCACCCAGATTTCATTGTTTCAGTCGAGGGTTCAATTGAAGTTCTTCGGGATAAGCTTGGTTTTCTTCTCAACTTTCTTGGGGATACACCGTGCCTTCACCCCTCTGAAGTCAATCCATTGACACACATCGAAGCTGTGCTCAACGAGTTTGGAAGTTTCTTGTATTCATTCTTTTTCGTCAGGAATCAAGTCCAGGCACCTAGAATGGATTTGGAACTTTCGAATCTGTTGCGAAACTTTGAGCTTGTGGAAGCAAAGATCAAGGAGCATTGCATCGTAGTCTCGAACATGCCAAGTTGTGCGACTCGAAAGACTGCTGTGGTTTCACTCTTCATTGTTGATTCTCTCCTTGATGATCTCACTCACCTACTCAATCACAAGGCTGACCAGATTGTTGGGGTGAACGATCAAAATGTAACCCTCCACGAGGAGCTAATCTTATTGCGATCCTTACTCACAGATATATCGTTGCAGCAACACCCACAACTTGAAGAACTTTCGATACAAACCACAGACATAGCATATGAAATTGAATATATTATCAACTCATTTCCTCCTGTCTGGTATCTCACCCTCAGGCTCCCTCAGTTCATGGACAAGATTAAGCGTATTATGATGGGTATCAAAGAAACGAAGAAGAATATTGACACTGGCATTGTAGAAGTCGAAAACTATCCAACTGAACGAGTATCGTTGCAAGAAAAAGGCCCTCTCATTTTGGAAGACATTGTTGTGGGGTTTGATAACAAGGAGACTGAAATTGCAGAACAACTTGTTAGAGGACCAGAACACCTACAAATTATTTCCATCTTTGGAATGCCTGGAGTTGGGAAGACAACTTTAGCCAAGAAACTATACAATAATCCCTCCGTTGTCTATCATTTTGACAAGCGTGCTTGGTGTGTTGTTTCTCAAACATATAATAAGAGAAATATATTTGCTGACATTTTGAGATCATTAAAGGACCATGACAAAGAAACGATTATGCAAATGGATGATGAAAGCTTGGTTGAAGCCCTCTACAAAAGTTTAATAAAACGGAGATATCTCATTGTCGTTGATGATATATGGGATATGAATTGTGGAATGATTTTGAAGATACTTGCCAGACGACAAAAATGGAAGCAGAATCTTATTCACCACTCGGCACAAAGAAGTTGGTTTAAAAGCTTCGCATCATAGTGTCGTCAATGAACTTCCTATCTTATCAGATGTTGAATGTTGGGAATTACTACAGAGGAAAGTGTTCCAGAAAGAACATTGCCCTCAAGAATTGGAAGACATTGGGAAGCAAATTGCAATGAATTGTCAAGGACTACCACTTGCAGTGGTTGTGATAGCTGCCGTTCTTGAAAAAATTGAGATGAAAGAACACCTATGGCTCAAAGTTGCAATAAGTTTGAGTGCAGTTATATCTGAAGACCCGAACAAGTTCAGCAACATACTAGAACTTAGCTACAAGCATTTACCAATGCATTTGAAACCATGTTTTCTTTACTTTGGAGCATGCGAGGAAGACGAAGAAATGTCAGTGAAAGAGTTGACGCATCATTGGGTTGGTGAAGGATTTATAAAGAAAGAAGAGGGAAAAAGCTCAGAGGATGTGGCCTACGAATATCTTGTGGATCTAATTGATAGGAGCCTGATACAAGTTTCCAAAAGAACATCTCTAGGCAGAGTCAAGACTTGTAATGTTCACGATCTACTGCATGATATGTGCTTGAGGATAGGTGAACAACAAAACTTTCTGAAAGAGGTCGAAAGGTAAGTTCTCTGACTCTTCTTTTCTCTTACCATTTTTCCCATTTCTGTTATAGCCTCTAATGATGGGCGGTACTCTGTGATGATCATATCAATGCTGCCGCTGTTGACAATTATAATATGATCTAATTCTGTTGTCATCACTGATAACGATCCACTACGGTTGTTCAGATTATTTTCTATATAGGAGCAACAACATAGTCTGGCTGCTATGTACTTTTTCCTGTATTTAAGCTCTCTGTTAGGCCATTCTTTTACTCAAGTACTTGTGCAGCTTCAGACGCCCGAAGATCTACCATTGGTCGGAAGAAAACTTCAGCATTTCTGCTCTAACTCAACTTAAACGACTGGTTAATGTGAGGTACTTGGTTATTCCATTTATAGTGCCACGAATGGAAAGGTTCCACAAACTAGAATTTCTTTATGTGCAAAATGATACAGAAGTTGAAATACCCTATTACCTTCTTGAAATGGTGAATTTGAGACACATGATTTTCAAGGGCTATTCACGGTTCGGTAAATATTGCATTCTACAAGCAACTGAGGATGAGATCTTCCAGATAAATAACCTACAAAGTATTTCTAATCTTAAAATTTCCAATGTAATGGAAGGGAAAATTTTGAGATGTTCACCCAATCTTCGGAAATTGAAATGCTCTCTCGAAGAATTTCAGGATTTGTGCTTCCTTAACCGGCTTGAATCGCTCAGATTAACATATCCTCCTAATTATGTGACACATTTGATCAGTTTGCCATTGAATCTCAGAAAATTCACTCTGGTGAGCTTTTATATGTCTTGGGAACATGCGAAGATAATTGGGAGATTGCCGAACCTTGTCGTTCTCAAATTACAAGAATGTAGCTTTGAGGGAAATCAATGGAACACAACTGAAGGCGAGTTCCAACAACTGAAAGTCTTGAAACTATCATCAGTACATGATACAGAATGGAATGCCTCATGTGATCCTTTCCCCAGACTAGAGCAACTAGTGTTGAAATATTGTAATTTGGAGAAGATCCCTTCCAGTTTCTGTGATATTCCAACGTTGAAGAAGATTGGCGTACATTACTGCAAGCAATCTGTTGTAGAATCTGCTATGCAAATTCAAGAAGAACAACAAGACATGGGAAATGAAGAGCTTCAAGTCATTATCTCATCGTATACACGTAGAATTGGACCCAAGAAAATGTTGTTGAAAATATTGATTTTATTGATAAAAGCTTACACTTTTACAATTAGTTTGGCTGACACACAACACACTTATTTATGTTAAACTCCAATGGAACACACACTCTGTAATTCCACTCACCTTTCAGCACTAACTCACTCTATCACTCATTCATTCCACAAATGCTTGTAACTCATATATTTATAGGTTTCAATGTCGGTGATCTCTTGCATTCCAGATTTATCTAGCATGGCGGTGGACATAAAAAATTATAGGGAGTTTCTAGGCCGGCAGGAATTCTCCAGATTCTTGTATTCTTCATGAGCCCAGCAAATTCTAGAGATTTCTTTTTGTGTCGGTGTTGCCTCTTCAATACATAATACAACTCTCAAAGTGTCCTCTGGTACCCAGGAGGTGGATCAGAGCAGAGGAGAAGGAGCTCTTGACTCCCCGGTCCGCCAAGCTCAGCAAGGAAAAGAATGTATTTTTTTGAGAGATTGTCCTCGAGCCCTTTTTGTTTATTTAATTGCATTTTGGACTATTTTTATCTTGTTGCATACTCTTTTGAGAATACCTTGATAGACACTTCAAATTGCAATAAGAGACGTAATGTTGTCTTTGTTCTCTTTTGACTAATCACTTGTTCACTTTGAGCATTTGTTTGGCCTTGGTTTGATAGTTGAGAGTAGAAGCCATCTCTATTTATGTTGTATAGATTGTTTTGTATATTTTCTTGACAATGTTAATAATGGATGAAATTTCCTCCATAAGACATTTTATAGTGACAACTTTTTTGGATTTGTAAATAATGTCCTTCTCTATTTTTTTCTTGAATTTTGCACCATCAGTGAGGGACAAATTTCATATTTTCTAAAAGTAGACCCCAATAGTATGTAATAATAAAAGTTATTATAAGTTAAAATTAAATCTCAAATTTTCTTTTAGTATTTCCAATCAAAACTTGCACTATAAGTCCTCAACCTAATGAGAAGTAGCAATCTAGTCCCTAACTTTCTAAGCAGAGCAAGTTGGTCTTCAATCCTTCGAATCAGTGGACCATTAGTCCAAGTGAACATTTTCTATCAAATTTTATGTTAAGTTGGCATGTGCAAGTAATAGCAGGCACACTTGTGAGGGAAAATGGATAAAACATAAATATTTTAACAAGAATTTAATAAAAGAAAATGTAAAAGAAAAGAAAAGAAAGAATACAAAATTTTCATCTTCTCCAACTCCCACCCTTGCAGTCAATAGCAACACCACCACGATCCACTAGCAACCATGATGTAGTGACAGTTTAAAGCGAATGAAGAACGACCATAAAGCACATTGATTCTAAGAATACCGTGAATTTAGGAAATAAAAATTCGTTGATTCGTAATCATATATCAAATAATTGATTTTGATCAATAATCTCATTGATTCAAAATTAAATACAATGGATAAATTGGAAAAGTCCAATGTTTTATAAATTTCATTCAAAAGAAAACTAATTCCAAAATGATGATGTGGCTGCCATATAAAACTAAGAGTCCTATCCCAAGTTTTGAAATATGGTAGCTTTTGAAAATATTTAATCAAATGACCATTTTATTCAAAACGCAAACAAAATGCCATCGACAAATTTAGTAAATTTTTGTCAATATTTTAAACATTTTTCACATTCTCTCTCTTAAAACCCAATTGAAAAGAATATTCATAGTGAGCGACTACCGTAGTTAGTCTATGTAACAATTATGTAGTATTAATTGATATGCTATCTTAAATGTAAAGTTTTTGGTCTCATTCAAAATGGCATATGTCATATAATTACCACATAGACTTACTACGGTAGTTACTCACTATAAATAGCATTACTCAATTTTAAAATTCTTTCACTTCACACACACACACACACTCTCTCTCCCCCCCTCCCCTCCAAAACCGCTTGATTAGTGAACGAAATTTTTACACTCGTCGAAAGTTGCACGAGATAAAAATGAAAACTCATTTCCTTCTCTTACAACCTTTGTTCTCCATTGTAAAAAATAAATAAAACTTATTGTCTGACTTTTTTTAAAAAAATATTAATAAATTCAAACATTTATGAGAACAATTCATGATAAATTGTCTAAAACGACGGTTCATTTCCATGAAATGTGTACGAACTATTGTTTTAACAATTGAACAATCGTTTTAATAGTTCATGTGATCTGTCAATTGCGGCAGTTCAAAACTACGAATCTTCAATGTCCCAGATTAATACTATAACAAGCTTCAAATTTTTTAAAAAAAAGTTACCTTCAAATAATAAGTTCGATTATCAAGATTTCAAGTTCTCACTTTCAATTTTAATCAACAAGTTAAATGCTAATTGAATTAAAACCTCGTATTCCTAAGTTACAGTAACAACCATTAAAAAATGTTATGAAAATGAGATATATCTTGAAATTATGAGCTAATTGAGATTTCTTGTGTATAATTGCAAATTCTAATTTGATAGCTTCTTTTGGAAATTATTATATTAGTCAAAAATATGATGAAATCTTAACCACAAAAAGTGACCATTTTTATAAAAGGTATAATTGACATTTCGCATCTGAAAGTGGTTTTTTTTTTTTGCAAAGGATAATTATATTCACACTACATTTTTTTATTTGTTGCACTATATTTTAATTGCAGTTAAGGTTCTCAATTTTGCTCATTGTAGCACTAATGTCTTCGACATTTTTTGTCGCATTCTTATCCTCAAATTTCCATTAGTTAACAATCTTTGGTTCTAATAGCAATTTTCTCTCAAAAATTTTGTTGGGAGAGCGTAAAACAACTTATTTGTTCATCATATTTTAAAAATAATAATAAATACAAAAGTGCAATAAAATATTTTTTTCTCATTTCAAACAGCATATTTTGACAAAAATCATCATTAAGGATGAGATGTGTTAATTCATGAATTTTCAAAAATGAGAATTTGACGAAAACATTGAGAGACATAAATACTTTAATGAACAAAGGTCAAGTCTTTAAGTACCAATAAAAATGTGATGAGACAAATAAAATTGTAGTGCAAATATAACTATTTTCAAAATTAGCCATTTCAAATCATCCCCACACTTTTAACCACATTTAAAAATTCCCATAAAATTAATTACCAAACATAATCAAAATGCACTCCTGGTACCTGCACTGTTAAGAAATTATAAAATTAACCCTAATTAATTAAAATGACGTCTTAAAGAAATAATGTTTCAAGCTTATACCCTTTTTGGATCTTGGACTGCATAAAGCCACCACCACAAACAAACAAAAAGCCACCTCCGTTACACACTTCCAAGATCTATAAAATTGGTTCACACACCAGCCAAGGGTGGTTCGTGATCTTCCACTATCAAGATCTGATCGAGAAAGTGAAGCCAAACGTGATTCACAAATCACTAGGCAAGGTTTTGATTTGCGACTTTGAAAAATCCCCCCAGTCAAGGAAAAGCAAGGTTGCAAATTAGAGGATGGAAAAATAAAAATCGATATTTCCAACTTCAATTGGAAGATGGAATGAAAAATTGTGATGAGAGCATTTTTCATAATAAATTAGCTACCAAGTGGAGAATTTATACAAGATTGAAAAATGCTCGCATGCCAGTCTATGCAAATTCGTATGTTCTTAGTTAAGATTTCCGGTAATTGATCACCAATGAGATTGTAACATAGTGACACTAAAGTTTCATTGTTCACTAACATGTAGAACTACTTAAATGTTTTGATCTAATGGATTGATGACTTTGATATAATTCATGGCTCGATAGAAATTTGTTAATTTGTTACAGATTCTTTCAACCACGATTAGTAAAACAAGTATAAAGAAATATGCAGTATCGTAAAAGATTAACACAAGATATGAGTGTTCCGTTTTAGGGGACAGACAGTTCAGCACGTAAATGCCTACATCTACCTTTGAGGCTCTACAAACGTAGATTCGACCTTTTAATGCACTATTAGAAACCACAATAGTTCAAGAACCAAGTTTACAGACGTAACCCACTCATAATTGCCCTAAGATATCCCTCATTACAGACTCCTTTTCACACAAAATCCAAGATAACATCATCACACAATAGATTCAAGGATAAATCACGGAAATTACAGTAATCTAAAGGTAATTACAGAGCAACAACTTTTCTACACAACAATGGAGAATCAAAGGTTCACCCAATAGAAAGGGAGAATAAAATGAGTAGAAGAAGATCGGATGAAAAGAAAGGTGCGCACTCACAGACCATTAACCCTAAAGTGAATGAAGGGGCCTTTATATACTCAACTTCAATGGCTGAGATCAAGTGTAGAAATCCAACGGATGGTAATCATCATATCACTCAGCATCAAAGTCGTATTATCAGCAAAGGCATAAAATGTGCTTCATCAACTTTGGGCCAAACCAATTTGAGCAAAAGCAGCTGGGCCGATTTCATCATAGTGGGCTTTCATAATTTGGACACATAGATACAACAAAATTAATTTATGCAGAGGATTCCTCATTTCTCCGAAAAATTCAACTTAGCCCTATTAATATTAAAATTATATATAGTTAATGGAATCATCTAGGGGTGGCAAAAAAGCTCGTCGGCTCGACTCGTAAAAGCTCGCCAGCGACTCGGGACTGGACTCGGACTCGGACTGTCGAGAGACGAGCACGAGCTAGGGCCGAGCTCAAAAAAAAAAAAGAGGGCCGAGCTAGTTCGGCTCGACCAAAAAAGCGAGCCGGCTCGTTGGGCTCGTGGACACGAGCCCACGAGCAAACGGCCCAAAATCACGAGCCACGAGTCGGCTCGGCTCGTGGCTAGTGCATTACACCATTTTATTTTTTTTTGTTTTTAATTTCATTATTTTCTATAAATACTTTTATTCTAAGGAGAAGGGTTTTCAATCTTTAATTTTCAACATAAAAGATATCCGATATTATATTTTTCTCTCATTTTCAAAATTTTTAAAAAAATTTGAGGGCATGCCGTTCGCCCACGAGTTCGTAAGGCGAACCGAAGCTTCATTTTGGAAACGAGCCGAGCTCGTATTTTATGGGCCGAGCCGTCTCGGCTCGGCCCATTGCCATGCCTAGAATCATCTAACCTCACTAATTAATATTACATCTCAATTAATTTAAATTGTCTATGGATGATATCTTGTTCAAAATCGTGTTCATTTATCATCTTGATCGTGTTCATTTACCCAAAGATCCATTTGTATACAACTAATATGTAAAACGTGCATTGCACGTGATTTAATAATGCTATTGTGAGATATATGTTTTTCAAATATTTAAATAATTATAACTTAATTTAATTTAATACTGCATTAAAATACAAAAATTTGACATTAAAAAATACGGTAAAATATAATATTTGTTGTTGTATTCAAACAAAGTATTTTTTAAAGTCTGTAATATAGTCAAATAATGTCAATTAAAGAATACAAACAAAAAGAATAAAAAATAGTGTACATAAGTTCTTAAATATATCGAGCACTCAGACCTATTGAATTTTCTTGCTTTATGAGATGGCAAATGACTTATAACAAATCTTTGTAATTTAATATAGCTCTCCAACTATAAAGAGATTTTAACCCAAAATATCACATGCAATTTGGACTCGTAACACCTCAAGTTAGATAGATTTATCAATCAAGATATAAAGGAAAACAAAATAACATTTACATTAAAAATTGACAAAATTAAACATTCTCATTTGCTCAATTGAGTGCCAGATGTCTTCATGTGGACTTATCTAAATTATAATGGAGAAATAAAGTAATATTACCAAAACTAAATATTCTAGCGATTTAAGTGTCTTATTAACGTTGGAGCATAAATAGTTAAGAAAAATTAGTTTAAACAAAATAGTTAACAATTTAATTCAAAAGCATAAAAAAGAATAATAGAAATAAGATACGTATCAATAGTGGATTGAAACCATTATTGAAGTTAGCCCATAAAGTTTTTTCATCTAGAAAATTTGAAGCCGCAAGTCAATTATATATGTAAACAATATACAAATACGCATGAACATGCACAATAATTAAAAAAAATACACCATAATCTTTATAGTCTAATACAAATTATTATTTTTATGAAAAAAGAAAAGCATTGAGAGAAGATTATTCACATTGACTAACAAAAACTATAATCACAAATACAAATATTTAAATGAAATCTTTATGGACAACACAAACTACGTACTTACCTTCAAATAAAACAACCTTAAACTTCAAATTAGACTTTAAATAAGCTGAATAAATTGTTGGTGGAATGTAAATTACTATTAATCTTGTAAGTTGTAACTGACCAAATCCATTTTCACAATTTAAAAAAATATTTTCAAAATTCAAGAATTCAATATAATAAATGGAGATTTAGTATTTTCAACTTCTAAGGACTATACGTGATTATAAATGTTAAATTAGGAATTCAATTATAATATTAACTCAAGGACACTTTAAGAAATATAAAATATTAATGAAGACATATTTGTCCAAAAATATTTCTCCCTTTATGTAAGAATTAATGACCAAGGTCCAAATAGTTGGGTCGGACTTAATTCCTTATTGGACCAAATTAATTAATTAGATTAATTAATTGAGCCCGTTTGTTGATGGGTTCTAGTTGGACTAGAACTAGGGCTAGGGTTAGCCCTATCTATATATACAAGGCCACAACAGATTAATAATCAGAGTTGTTTACATTACTTGCTAGCACAAAGAAAAAGACAACCCAATCAATTTCTCCCAAAAGTTCTCGCTTTCATCCGTTTCTTGATTGTGGAAGTCCGGATCCGTTTTCTTTGTGTGGATCACCATTGAGGTCGGACATCCGGACAAACCGTGGTATTGAAGATCGCACCTCCAATTAATCGAGAATCGATTCCACTGTGTTCATTAAGGTAAACTCATATCATGAATTCTCTCTAAGTGCAAGGTTGATCCGCTTTTAAGGAATTGAACTTTTAATTTTCACTTTGTGCATGTATACCTCAATTCCTTACAAAGGTATCGAGCCTACCTTGTTACTTGTTAGAGTTCGTTAGAGTGCTTTAATGAATTGAACAATAATCGTTATTGGCATATTAATTTGATTTGAGTTTTGACAAGAAAATAAAATTGTGAATTTTAAAACTACGATCCGAAATTGTTTTGGATTTAATCGGACGGATTTAAAAAAAGGTGGGTTGGAGATTTACAGCAATGACCCTTGGGTGGAAGAAGTTACCAATGGCGCAGTCCACCGCCTTTTAAAGACAAAGTGAACTCGGATACGGAGGAACACCGTAATTGGACTCGGACGCGGGCGCTTTATCGAACTCGCATTTAAAATGCGATTCGACAAACCGGCGATGGCACGCCGGTGTTGGACACCGCCGGCGACCACCACCGGCCGATCCGTTATGGCGCCACAAACCACAAGAGCACTTGCGTAAACCCCAAAGGGTTTCGCTTTTGAATTGGGAAGAGGGCTTCCCATGCAATTTTGGAAATTGCATGGAAGCCCCTAATTTCAAAAGGGGATTTAGTTGGGGGCTTCTTGCAATTTCGTAAATTGGAAAGGAAGCGGCCGATTTTTTAAATTAAAGGGGACTGATTCTGTAATTTTAGAAATTACACATTAAGTCCTCAAACTTTAAAAGAAAAATAGGGTCTCAAATGCAATTTTAATTTTTTGGAAAATTTGTAATTATTAATTTATTTAATGTTGGTCAAATATTCAAAATTAAATTAAAATCATTTTGAAACTATATTTTGAATTTCTGACCAAATTAAATTTTACTTATTATTTTATAAAATTGTAATTTTGACCCTATATAAATTTTATCTTCAATTATAGTATGACTTTAAATTGGGAGATAAAATAAATTTTGAAAAATCCCCTTTATGAATAAAATTAATTGATTAATTGGATTAATTGATTAATTTTGTTGTT
The DNA here is from genome assembly GCA_023638005.1 of Forsythia suspensa. Classification (NCBI taxonomy): domain Eukaryota; kingdom Viridiplantae; phylum Streptophyta; class Magnoliopsida; order Lamiales; family Oleaceae; genus Forsythia; species Forsythia suspensa. Next base: position 156,706 of record JALRMA010000429.1, on the reverse strand, counting down.
GAAAAAAAAAATTAATTAATTAGATTAATTATTTAATATCGTCTAATCTGTTCCAAAATGTCTAAAAGGTTTAGACTTATTCTGTCAAGACTGTAAATTTAGAAATTAATATAATTTTAATATTAGATATTAATATGAATGTTTAGTGGATGATTATGGACTCGACCCATGTGATTGGTTGTATGGTTAATTATTTCTATTGATTATTGGTTGGGCCTGCGAGCCTATTATTTAATTAAATGGGCCTGCGAGCCTATTATTTATTTAATCAAAATTTCGAGCTATTTATTTATTATGGGCCTGCGTGTCTATTGATCAGGGCCTGCGTGCCAACTAGTATAGGATACAGGTTGCAGTAGAAGGTGGAGATGATTGCATTTAGCATTCGATGAACGAATGCAACGTCCCTTAGGAATTGACTGACTAATCTTCCTTTTGGCTCAGGAAGATTAGATAGATAAAGTCCATAATCATCAAGAGTAGTTATTATATATGATTGATTGCATGTTAGATGTTAATTAATATATATACATAAATATGATGAGACAAACCCCTCTTTATCAAAATATTAAATTCGTATTAAATGGTTAATACAACGTGCCTTCTATTGTTATAGTGAAAAACCAGAGTCCATTATCGATGTCAGTTTGTTGAGTCACTCAAGGCTGCTCGCTCATGGATATGTTTATCACTATGAGACATTTGATGTTTCTGAACAATGGGTCGAATTTAACTAAAATTTTATTTTTTGTTGAGTCACTCAAGGAAATAGAATTTTAGGGGCACAATCAAGTAAATACATAAGATGTGTGCGCGACAATAAGTTGTCTACTTGATGATCTAGGAGTCACATAGAGATGTGATTGATAGAAGTATCTACTTAGATGTTTTACTAGGATTTGTTGAGTCACTCAAGGTTCTAATAAAACAAAAGGGATCCTAGCCCACTGGGAATCGAATTTGTTCTATTGATTAATGTTTGAGGGTCATTAATTCAATTTAAACAGTGGGAGTACAATTAATTTAATACAAGTCCATAATTAAATTAATTTTCTATATTTAATTAATTTTCCGTCTTGTTAATTCAATTGAATCATGAGTAACCACATGAATTTGAGAGGCATATTGATGCCAACAAACTTCTACCGCCAAATTTTCCGGATTGGCACCGCAATTTGAGAATTGTTCTCAAGCATGAAAAAATTGGATATGTCGTTGAGCAACCTATGCCTAAGCTCCTTCTCTCCGAGGAGGCTACGCCGAGGAAGTGCAGCTTATAATAAACACAAATGATGACGAAAATATCGCCACATGTGTGATGCTTGCGCTATGTCACCGAAAGTTACAAAAGCAAAGACGAGGGTATGGATGCTTATACCATTATAATTCATCTCAAAGAGTTGTATGATGAACAACACGCATCGAACGGTATGAGACATCCAAAAGTTATATCGATGTATGATGGCGTAAGGATCTTCATCGCTGCTCATGTCTTTGAAAATGATTGGTTATATTGAAAAATAAACCAATTGGGTTATGCCATGGACCATGAGTGAGTATTGACTTGGTTCTCTACAGCCCCCGCTCGATAGCTTTTCACTTGCTCATCATGAACTTCAACATGAATAAGATTCAATGTACCTGCTTGAGTTCTTTGAACATGCTAAAGACCGTTGAGCCCAATATAAACAAAGGAATGGACAAATTTTGGCTATTGATACCTCTAAGGGCACTAAGAGGAAATCAAAAAGGACCTTTCGTAAAAGATCCAAGAAGGCCAAATCATTGGGAAAAAGCAATCAAAGGCATAAGACAAAATCCAAAGTCGATGATCCTTGTTTTCACCGTGGAAACAAAGGACATTGGAAGAGGAACGCAAGGCATACCTCGCTACCTTGAAGGGAAAGAAGTCTCATCGAGGCTTCTACTTCAGGTATCTTTTTCATTGAAATTAATTTATCTACTCCTTCAACTTCTTGGGTATTAGATACCGGATGTGGATCTCATATTTGCACAAATATGCAGGGGCTAAAGAATGAGAGATTCTCGCAAAAGGGAGAAGTAGACCTACGCGTTGGGAATGGAGCAAGAGTTGCTTGCCTTGGTACAGTAGGAACATACTTTTACCGTTGCCTTCGGCCTTGTTTTAGAATTAAGAGACTGCTATTACATTCCTCGCTATTACTAAGAACATCATTTCTATTTCATGTTTGAACATGGATGAGTTTTTCATTAAGATTAAGGATAAACGTTGTTCTTTATATCTTGATGATGTGTTTTATGGATGTGGGAATTTTTTAATGGCATCTATATTCTAGACTTGGAATGTCCTATAATGAGTATAGACAACAAAAGGCATAAAGGCAATAAGGTTAACAACTCATACCTTTGGCATTGCGATCGGGTCATATAAATGAAAACGCATCACCAAGTTACATAAAGATGGATACTTGGATTCAAATGATTATGAATCATTTGAAATATGTGAGTCATGCCTGATGGGAAAAATGACCAAGACCCCATTTATTGGAAAAGTCGAGTCGTACGCAGACGTTTTGGGACTCGTATATCGATGTATGTGGACCAATGTCTCTGAGATGCTAGAGGTGGCTTTTTTTTACTTCATCACGCTTCTGAGATGACCATTCTAGATATGGTTTCATTTACTTGATGAAATTCAAGCACGAAGCCTTTGAAAAGTTCAAAGAATTCAAGCAAGAGGTAGAAAGGCAATCGGGAAAATATTCTAACACTCGAGATCGATCGAGGTGGAGAATATTTGAAGGGTGAGTTTTAGACTATCTAAAAGAGAATGTGATTATCTCATGATGGACTCCACCGTATACACCACAACTAAATGGTGTATCGTAAAGGAGAAACCGCACCTTACTAGATATGGTACGATCAATGATGAGTCATGCAGCTTCTCCCAAAATCGTTTTGGGGATATGCACTTAACACTACATGTCACACACTAAATCGTGTCCCATCTAAATCGGTCGATAAAACTCCATACGAGTTATGGAAAGGAAAAAGACCCAATCTTTCATACATAAAGATTTGGGGCTCGCGACGCTTATGTGAAGCGTGTAGAATCGAGACAAGCTAGAAGCTAAATCGATAAATGTTTATTTGTGGGGTATCCAAAAGAAACTGTTGAATACTATTTCTACAATCCCATCGAGATGAAGGTCATCATATCGAAACATGCTATATTCTTAGAGAAAGAGTTCATTCTAAGAGAGGGCAGTGGGAGCAAAGTAGATCTTGAAGAAGTTCAACAAACTACTAATAAAATCGACCAATTAGATGAATCAATGGCTGAGCCTGCATTTGATGAGACACAGATTGAAAATGGGAACCTTTAGTCCCCGAGGACACACAGCAGCCTTCTGAAATTCGAGTAGGGTCATTCGTCCTCCTAGGAGATACGATCTCTTAATTACCAATGATGCATTGCTAATCGAGGAAGATGAACCCACTACTTACGTAGAATCGAAGTCAAATGTTGACTCAAAGAGATGGCAGAAGCCATGGAATCAAATGAACTCCATGTATGAAAACAAGGTTTGGACCTTGATTGACCCGCTTTGAAGGGTAAAACCAATAGGTCGTAAATGGGTTTACAAGAAAAAGGTCGACATGGATGGTAATGTTCATACTTACAAGGCAAGATTGGTTGCGAAGGTTACAAGCAAAGACAAGGAATTGACTTTGACGAAACTTTCTCACCAGTAGCCATGTCTAAATCAATTTAGATTCTGCTTGCAATAGCGGCATATTATGACTATGAGATATGGAAAATGGATGTTAAAACCGTATTCCTTAATGGAAATCTTAGTGAGGATGTGTACATGACACAACCAGAAGGTTTTGAATCTACAGAGCCAAACAAGATATGCAAGCTACATAAATCCATATATGGATTAAAGCAAGCCTCTCGGAGTTGGAATCTTAGTTTTGATGAGACAATCAAAATGTTTGATTTTATCAAAAATGAAGATGAACCATGTGTGTATAAAAAGGTTAGTGGGAGTAAAGTCGTATTTCTAATTTTGTATGTGGATGACATACTATTATTAGGAAACGATGTCCCAATGCTAAAATCAAGAAATTGTGGTTATCTAAAATTTTTCCATGAAAGATATGGGAGAGGCAGCATACATTCTCGAATAAAGATCTATAGAGATAGATCTAAGAGAATGCTCGGCCTATCTCAATCTACGTACATAGATAAAGTCTTGAGAAGATTTAGTATGGAAGAGTCCAAGAGAAGACTCATCCTATCGGGCATGGGATTTATCTCTCAAAAGAGATGTGTCCAAAGACACAAATTGAAAAGGATCACATGGATAGAATTCCTTATGCATCGCCAATAGGATCTATCATGTATGCCATGCTATGTACTCGACCCGGATGTTTCATATGCTTTGAGTGTCACAAGCGTGTTCCAAGCGAACCTGGCGAGAAACATTGATTGCGCCAAGAACATCCTTAAGTACTTAAGAAGGACTAAAGATATGTTCTTGGTGTATGGAGGAAATGAACTTAGAGTTCAAGGTTATGCCGATGCCGACTTTCATCCGATAAAGAGACGATAGCAAATCTCAACTGGATATGTATTTACTCTAAATGGTGGTGTCGTCGGTTGAAAAGTTCCAAACAAGAAACGATCGCGATTCAACTACGATCGAATATATTGTCGCTCTTATGCAAAGAAAGGAAGCATCTCGATCAAGAAGTTCTTTTCGAACTTGGAGTAGTTCCTAGCATTGTTGATCCAATATCTTTGTATTGCGATAACAATGGAGCCATCGCACAAGCGAAGGGAACCCGTGTCTCATCAACGATCCAAGCATATATTGAGGCGATATCATCTCATTAGGGAGATAATCCTGAGAAATGACATAAAGATAGAAAGAGTCCCAACTGATGACAATGTAGCAGATCCTTTGACAAAGCCGTTGTCCCAAAGACAAGCATGATAGTCATGCTAAATCTATTGGTATTAGATACATGAGTGATTGGATCTAGTTTGTATGAGACGCTTTATATACTCTTTGTTAGACATCAAGTGTATGAATAATTTTATTAATTAAATATTTTGTCTACATTTTAATGACGGATCTATTATTATTTAAATTTTATTATTATTATTTAAAATAATAGAGTCCAAGAAAAGTTCATAGTAACTTGTTGATCACAAGGTGTTGTGATTGTGAGATACAAGTTATAAATAACTTATTCTTGAAATATCCCTAGTCATAGTAATAATGAGATACTGGATATCATTATTATGGATAGACTAGCATGTGTTGCATTTCTTTTAAAGAAAGTAGGCGATCTCACGAGCTAAGATGTAGAGGGACATCCGAATGAACACATTAATGCATTGTTATGAGAACATGACATTGGATGATCCGCCTAGAGATTCCACATGGATAACTATCCAAGCGCCGCTGGTAAATCTCTAATGCGCGGTTGTGGATTTGGTCCTTTGAGTTGAGGACATCATAGAATCTTATGCGAGGACCACTATACTTTGGCGAGCGCTTGATGGGGCTCAAGATTTGAGTCACCAGGAAGACATCGTGACGGGTATAGTGAGAATCATATGAAGGTTGTGAATGTCCAATATGAGGATTCGTCACCCCCGGAAAGTAAGAGATTATAACCCGATTTTTGCCCACTTAAGTTGATATAAATTTCCTCGGCGGGGTGGAGTTATGAGTTGAAAATGTTTCAATCATAACTAGATTAGATCAACGAAGAGTTGAGGTGAATAACATAATTGGTTTAAATGAGATTGACGCCGATCCATATCTCTTAACCAATTGGGTTATATTGATGAAGGGATTATATTTCCACCAGAATCAAGCATATATTGGTTCTCATATACCACATGACATTTTCCTTCACATGGATTGCCTTGACACATTGCTAGATGTCAATCTTGGACGGCGACGTGAATTGATCGATCTTGGTGAATCGATTAGAATATCATCGCGCTTGCCATCGTGAAAGGGAACCTAATGGGTCACACACATAAAGTGAGAATTGAGCATATGGAATTGGACCTTGTTCAAGTGGGAGATTGTAAGAATTAATGTCCAAGGTCCAAATAGTTGGGTCGGACTTAATTCCTTATTGGACCAAATTAATTAATTAAATTAATTAATTGGGCCCGTTTGTTGATGGGTTCTAGTTGGACTAGAACTAGGGCTAGGGTTAGCCCTACCTATATATACAAGGCCACAACAGATTAATAATTAGAGTTGTTTACATTACTTGCTAGCACAAAGAAAAAGACAACCCAATCAACTTCTCTCAAAAGTTCTGCTTTCATCTGTTCTTGATTGTGGAAGTCCAGATCTGTTCTTGCTGTGTGGATCACCATTGGAGGCTGGACATCTGGACAGCTGTGGTATTGAAGATCGCACCTCCAATTAATCGTAGAATCGATTCCACGTGTTCATCAAGGTAAACTCATATCATGAATTCTCTCTAAGTGCAAGGTTGATCCGCTTTTAAAGGAATTGAACTTTTAATTTCCCACATGCATGTATACCTCAATTCCTTACACTTTAAGCCTTTTTAGATTAGTATAAATATAGATAATCATTCACTTTCATTAATTTTTCTTCCCCTACAATTCGTCCGTCCCCTTCCTTCTCTGTCATCATTGACCACTTGGCAGCTGAAACTCCAAAATTCTCAACTTTTGGATGACTCTGAATTGTCTATGATTCAAAAACGAAATCTGGAAAATCCAGATTTCGAGGATTTCTGGTATCATGAACTCATGACGAACAAAAAATTTGAAACCTTTCCTGGGCATGCAAGCTCATTGAATTTGCCGCCCTTATATTCAAAGCAAAATTTAGATCCAACGATGACCAAGTAATTTATTTATTAGAGAATCTTGAGGTTTCAGCATTGTATTGCCAATTTAAATGTAGGCAAGACTACAAGAAACTTTAAAAAATTTTATTGTTATCATTGCAAGAGATTGGAGTTCTTTGGAATAAGCTTGGTTTTCTGCTCAACTTTCTTGGGGATACACCGTGCCTGCACCCCTCTGAAGTCAATCCATTAACACACATCGAATCTGTGCTCAACGAGTTTGGAAGTTTCTTGTATTCATTCTTTTTCGTCAGGAATCAAGTCCTGGCGCCTAGAATGGATGGAATATGGAGTCCCAAGTCTCAGTGGATTCCATTCTATACAAATGAGATAAAAGATTTTCAAGAAACTATGAACCAGAAACTGTAATTATCATCACTTATAATTAATTACCTAATCCAATATAATAATGAATAACTCATTTAAGGACAGTGATTAGTTGGAAAGAAATTCATTCTTTTTATAATGCGACCAAACGAGGGTCATTTTTTATATGTATAAGTCACTATAATGACTTCGCCAATTTTGGACCGTGAAGGAAATGCTTTGAACCAGAATATTGATATAAGTTAGTCCTAATTAGTTATTCCAACCAGTACTAGAATGAACAAGGAAATGCTATTTTACTAAAGCCTAAACCATTAATTCAAAAGCAGTGACTGAATGTTGAGAAAATTTAATTGGAATTAAAGAGATGATTTAAAGTGCTAGGACTCATGACTTCGCCGTACTTAGTTTTCCACTTTAATTGATGCACTCGTGGCCTCGAGCTGTGCAGCAGAAACTGTTCTTCTGTTTCTTCTATGGGAAGCCTCGTTGTATCTATTGGCTCCTATCTTAATCCCCATTCTTCATTTACTTTGCAACTCGTTCACTCTCCATAGTTAATACTCTTTCCATCCTCATTTCCTCGATATTCAGCAAACTCGTGTCGATCCTAAAACAAACAAAAACAAGACGAAATCAATAGCAACACGAAATAAACGACCCACAATTGGATAAATTCACGGCCTAAAATAAGTGTAAAAATTACACTTATCAGAAGTCAATAAAAACGTCTCATTTTCATTACTAAATTATTGATTTCCCCTTTATTATGGCACGTGATAACGCGAGGGTTGCTATATTTATGTGAAAGCGTATAATGAGTGAGTTGCAAAATATTCAACTTTGGCACCTCAAACCCCACGCGTATAAATAGAGAGACATGTAAAATAAACATCATAACCACCTTATTTTGTTCTTTTCATTTGGAAATAGTAGGTATATATATAGTATCATATTATATAATTAATGAAACAATGAAGATTTGGTAGTTGAAGTAATTAAAAAATGTATTTTTTTCTTTATTAAATTTTTTGTCCCACGACCCCACGTTACAAATTTGACAAAATGTGTACACATGTGAACGGACGTGATCACAAATATTCAACTTCATGTCCACATGTATATTATATTAAAGAGAAACCGCGTAAACTAAGAGCATGCACATGTATATTATATTAAAGAGAAACCGCGTAAACTAAGAGCATGCGCATTAGATGTGTTAATTTTAGTTACACATTACACTAACAAAACTTGCACTATTAGTCCTCCACCTATTGAGCAGTAGAAATTTGGTCCCTAATTTTCCAAGCAGAGCAAGTTGGTTTCAACCCTTCAAAATCGGTGGGTGGACCATCAGTCCCATTAAACATTTTCTATCTAATTTTATGTTAAGTTGGCATGTGCAAGTCATAGGATGCACTATCGCGAGGGAAAAATAGATAAAACAAGAAATAAATAAAGAGTAAACTTTAATTTTGATGATTCTTTAATTATCCGATCCTATCAAAAGGTCCATTTGTATACAATAATCATTCACTTTCGTTACTCCTTCTCTGTCGTCAATGGCCACTTGGCAACTGAAACTCAAAAATCCTCAACTTTCGGATGATTCTGTATTGTCTGAGAGTTAATTACTCCTGGAAAATCCAGATTTCGAGGAATTCTGGTATCATGAACTCATGAAGAGGGTAATGATCTCCTCCCCAGAGATCTCCACCATGGGGAGGAGATATAAAACCCACATGACACATGTCATGTGGGCATTGAGAGAAGGAAAAGTGATTGACATTTGTCAATCACTTGTCCAATACCCACATGACATGTGTCATGTGGGTTTTATAACCCTCCCACTATGGGGAGGAGATCATTACCGCTCATGAAGAACCAAAATTTTGAAACCTATCCTAGGCATGCAATCCACATTGGATTTGCTGCCATCAAAATCAGAGAAAAATTTAGCTCCAACGATGACCAAGTAAATTATTTATTAGAGAATCTTGTGGTTTCAGCATTGTATTCAAGGGCGGATCCAGGAATTTAGTTCGTAGGGGATGAAATTTTTTTTACCAGTCTTTTAAAAAAATGAAAACAAGTGTTTCTTTCTTTTGTCTGACACTCAACCTTCCATTTGTAAATTCTAAAAACAACATACACACACATACAATAAATCTATGAACAATTCAAACAATAGATCAGTAAAACACAACAATCTAATAAAATTCAACAAGGCAATAAAATAGGCCGACAAGTAACAGACTATAAATATTAACATACTATTTTGTCCATGAATCAACCCTTATTTCATACCATTTTCAGTAACACAAAAGGTCAAAATGTGCAATTTTTGAAAGGCATTTTATACTCATTTTATTATTCAAAAATAACATAAAATAACAATGACTTATTGAAGCTAGTAAGCTAGATTAATGATAAAAATAAATATTAATTTATATTAGAAATGTGTTTAAGAACCCATCTCATTAAGACATTAATTCTTAATTTTTACGGTCCTACCTATTTCATTATTCATATAAGAAAAGTGTTTAGAACCCATCCGTTAAGACATTAAATATTTAGAACCGTACTATGTATATCTTATCTTTATTAATACAATCCCAACTGTACCTAACACGTGGCATTCATCAATTCATTTGATCAACAAACTTCATCATTGTTTTTTGACTTTTTTCTTACTCCCCAACCTGACTTACAAAATTTATAAGGCCATAATCGTCTATCTCTCTCTCTCTCTCTCTCTCTCTAGATAATCTATATATATAGATTATCTATATACCTCTATATAGATAATCTATATATAGATTATCTATATATATATAGAGAGAGAGAGAGAGAGAGAGAGAGATGCCATGCATATAATTCTTCTCTATAAGAAGAAAAGTTGTATTTTTCCACTTATTGGAAGGGGCCTGGTTTGTTGGTTTGCTTCTACTTTTTGGTTGATCAGAAGAGTACGCCAGCTGGCATGTGTTCACATGCACTACAACGCAAGAGCTAGACTTTTTTCACATGGGCTACATAACAAAAAAAAAAAAAAAGAAAAAAATTGTCAATAAGTCATCTCCACATGACTTGTTTCAAATTAGGTCAAAACTTTTTAAAATTGTGATTAAGTCATACTTCACATTAATATTTTATTTTAATTCCAAAATCACCCTTTTAACTATATTTTTCATTGATACAATCTTCCAACTCCACAAACCTCCTCCACCTTCGCGACAACCTCCTCAACCTCCCATGACCTCCCAGAACAACCGCCTCCACCTCCCAGCGACCTCCCATGACAACCGCCACCTCCTCAGGTGACCTCCGACGACCCCCCATGAAAGTGCTTCTAAGACACAAAGTGTCACTTTTAGGTAGTTTTTTTGGTGAAGATTTTGGATAACTTTTTAGGCAATTTTTTTGGTGAAGATTTTGTTAGCTGTGAAACTATAAAAATAAATGACAAGTTACTACAATAAGAGACTTTTTCAGACATGTGTATAGGGAGGTGGTACCGGTCGCCTTTCGTGGTCGGAAATCAATTTCTCGTACTTCACGCCACGGTGGAGCAGCCAGAGCTTCCTATGGCTTGAAATATCCGTAGTGGATAACGTTTTATGGACTTTGGTCACAGTGTTTGAATCCTTAGCTTTGGTTTGTATGCTTTTTTATTTCTTCATCTTCTGTGGTTGTACTCTATTCTTAATGTCTTAACCATTGATCTATCCGCGTCTTTGCAGAGAGGTCGACCAATATGATTATCCCGGGTTGAGTATTTTAGCGCTTATGTAAACAATGAGCATTTTTCGCTTATATAAATAATGAGGTAACATCTGTTGTTGATACTGTATTATAGAATAGCAACTTGATATTGTATTATACAAAACAATATCACAACAGAAATGGGCATATAATGCTGTAAATATGAGCTTGAATGCTATAAATATGAGCTTGAATACTCCACTATCTTATGTAAATAGGAGTTTGAATGCTCCACCATCTAATTGCTGTAAATAAGAGCTTGAATGTTTCATCATCTAATGTTTAGTCATGGTATGTTATTTGATACTATATTATACAAAACAGTATCACAGAAAACAGTATCACAATATAAATGGACATAGAATTATTGTAAATAGGAGCTTGAATGTTCCATCATCTAATGTTTGAATGTCTTAGTTTTAATCCATGATACTGTTTTAATGTCTTAGTTTTAATCTATGATACTGTTTAATTATGGCAATGTTTAATAGATTGAAACTTTGTCATAATATTTCACTATCATTTGAAACATGTTTTAATCCATGATAATCGCTTTTAATTACGTGATAATTGCTTGAATATATATATGTGATCTTTGATATCGCTTTTAATTATGGCAATGTTTGAACCCTCGTGATATTGTTTGAATGTCTTAGTTTTAATCTATGATACTATTTTGTTTAGGTAATTAGTATATTTTGAAACATGTTTTAATCCATGATACTGTTTGAATATATGTGATCTTTAATACTGTTTAATTATGGCAATGTTTGAACAAGTGATATTGTTTGAATGTCTTAGTTTTAATCTATGATACTATTTTAATCCATGATATTGTTTTGTTTAGGTAATTAGTATATTTTGATACCGTTTTAGTCCATGATACTGTTTTTATTCTGTGATACTGTTTGAATCTATGTGATCTTTGATATTGTTTAATTATAACAAGGTTTGAACATGTGATACTGTTTGAATCTATGTGCATTAATATAAATTGATATTGTTTTAATCCATGTTTTAATCTATGATACTGTTTTGCATAATACAGTACCAAATAAACATATGACTAATTAAATAGTATCAAAGATAAAAGCATGATATCATAGTCATGTGTGTTATTTGATATCAGACATGCAAAACAAGATAACAAAAAAACAATATCACAATAGAAATGATCATAGAATTTGTACACGCACTCGTAATTTTTATTACAATATGTTTTCGGAATGGTCTCTACGAGACGGTCAAGACCAGTTGCTTCGCCACTTTCTATGATGGATTTTACCTGTTTGAAGTCGCCTCTTTAGCTTAAAATGATAATCTTTAATTTTTTTTTTCAAAACAGTATCACAAATTCTTTAAAACAGTATCACGGATAAATGTACATCATTTTGCTGCAAATTAAAGCTCTTCCAAGGTATCTGAGTTCCTTAAAAGCAAACAAATACTGCCATGCTAAAATGAAGAAAGAAGAATTGCCAATCATTCTCAAGTTAATGGGAAGTCATGCAAAGGGTTCTCATCTAAAACTATAAACAATGTTTCTAATTCTTTCTTTGACTTTGAATATGTTTGAGATTCAATTAGGACATAGATTCTCACTGGATAGATAAGTATAAATTTATAAGGTGTTTAATGGTAGGTAGAAGAATTAATCAGTAGAGAATAAACAAGAGAATATTATTGTTCTTAAAATGTTTCATTAGTAGTACAAAATCATAGGTTTAACAAAGATCACAAAAAAGCAAAGATCACAACAAAACAAGATCACAAAAAACAAGATCACCGCAAAACAAGATCACCACTCACAATTAGTGTTTTTTACAATTAAGGGTATGTTGGTCTTTTAGTTCTAAAATATGACTTTAATTGAATTAAGTTTTGAGCATATGACTTTAGAGCCCATAAGTGCCCAAACAAAGGACCATACCTCGAATTTACCCAAAAAAAATATTTCCTTGGATTTTTGTTCTGGGTGGGCTCGATATGGGTTGTAGTCGCTCACCCTTCCTCTATCCGTCCATGGTTGGTGTGAACGATCAAATTGTAACCCTCCACAAGGAGCTAATCTTATTGCGATCCTCACTCACGTATATATCGTGGCAAAGAACACCCACAACTTGAAGAACTTTCTATACAAACCACATACATAGCATATGAAATTGAATATATTATCAACTCATTTCCTCCTCGTCGGTATCTCACCCTCGTGCTCCCTCGGTTCATGGACAAGATTAAGCGTATTATGATGGGTATCAAAGAAATGAAGAAGAATATTGACACCGGCATTGTAGAAGTCGAAAACCATCCAATTGAACAAGTTTTGTCGCAAGAAAAATGCCCTCTCATTTTGGAAGACATTGTTGTGGGGTTTGATAAAAAGGAGACCAAAATTGTAGAACAACTTGTTAGAGGACCGTAACACCTACAAATTATTTCCATCTTTGGAATGCCCGGAGTTGGGAAGACAACTTTAGCAAAGAAACTATACAATAATCCAACTAGTGTCCATCATTTTGACAAGCGTGCTTGGTGTATTTTTTCTAACATATAATAAGATAAATATATTTGCTGACATTTTGAGGTCAGTAAAGGACCTTGACAAAGAAACGATTATGCAAATGGATGATGAAAGTGTCACCCTGAAGTATAGGAACGTTGTGATGCTTTGAGATAGGCATGAAGTAAACCAGAAAGGGCAACATTCTCGAGTGTGCTTGACGGGTTGCCACGAACACAATCTTGTCAAAAATAATTGTAGCAATATCCAGTGGGTAGAGGGTGCCCAGTTTGTACAATAACTCAACCTTATCCATCCCAATATCTGACCTATCTTTGAATTGGATCAATGTTGTGCAAAGCAATTTTGTGAAGCACTTTATACTTAGGGGTTAGTAATGCGGCGATCATTTTTTCCGTGAGGCCAAGGATTTCCAAAGAGTTCTAAGGCCAAAGTATCGGTGGTCGCTTCAAATTCATCATCCATTCCTTCGCTTATAGGTGATAATCCAAGCCAACGATTTAAGATTGAGGGACTAAATGGTACTAGCCGACCCCAACATAAACCCACCACCTAAAATTATTACCCTACCGCTTAATCTGTCGAGAAATATTAGTCAAGAATTCTTTGATCAATGTTTCACAAGGTCTCCCAAATTCAACCCAACAATTTTGTATACCCCAATGCTCAATTAACTCAACAAGATCAAGATCTCTAAGAACATCATCTTTGACATTAAATTCCATCACAAAATCCCGATTTGAAATAAATTTGTGAAATTGAGTCTGTGCATCAAGAGTTCCAAATTTGAAATTCGTGAGGAGTGAAGACGTGGTTACCTTTACTGAGCAAGCTTTGTTCGAACAATTGAGGATGGGTCGTTGAAGTTGGAACATCGGATGATGAGTGCCCAACGCTCGATGTTCGCTGGGAATATCATATCGACAACGTCGAACGCTCATCAATTTTCTCGCTTACCCTTCGTGGCGCGTGAGAGCCTGACTGGGACAGATTCTTTAGCACTTAAGTTGTCATCTTCCTCATTCATGGACTCTTCTTCTTCTTCAACATTTTCGTCTGCAAAATCTGAACCCGATTTCTGTTGTTCTTCTTCAAGATGCTCGATCAGGAGACTTATTCGAACTGCTTCGGACTCACTGCTAGATTGAGACCCATTTCCATTATCAGAACCCGTGTCCTCATCAAGCTCCCCCGACTCGTGACTTGCGTGGGAATGGCGGTGGTGGAGGGAACCCTCATCAAGCGGTACGTTGGTTGAGGAGCCAAGAAGATGGAGCAAGTGAAGGCAAAGAAAGTCGGTGTTGCGTGATTTGTAGAGGTGAAAACACTGGGTGGGTGGTGGTGTGGACGCCAGAGGAATAGCTGCGGGTGATGCAGAGGCGGCGCCACAAGCGGCTACGGCGAATCTCTGGGTGGTGAGTGGTGGTTTTGACCTTGCCATTGATTATTTCCTAAACACTCTTGCAAGATCAAGTTATATCAAAAGAAAACAAGAAATTTATACAATGGAAATTTTGGGGTTTAGGGTTTTGAAGAATAAAGAGGAAGATGAGGATTTAAGGACCGGTTTGATAGATGAATGCGGATCGACTCTTGTTAAGAAAGGACTCTTTTCAAGAATGGACACTTTTTAAAGAAGGACATGAAAATAAGACTTCTAATTCTAAAATAATTTGAATGCAAAATAAATAAATAAATAAATAAATAAGAAGGAATAAGAATTAAAAAAACGCGTTTTTTTTTAATTTTTTATATTTTAAATATAAATGCAAAAATCATGAGCAACTGTGAAGAAATCTCAATCATCTTTCTGGTCAGCCCTGATCATAGAAAATTGTTAATATAGTTCAAAATCCCATATATTAATCATGAAGAGGAGTGTAGTGTGTGAATAAATAATCAAAATAAGATCAATAATATCAAGACAAATCAGTACTACCCTCTAACTCACATAACCTTTTATAGAATAGAGTTTCAAACCACCCATCATCTTTAATTGTCTTTTTATGAAGAAAATATTTGACCATAGCGTAAGTGAAATATATATTTTTTTTTTAATTTCAACTCTGGCCTTTTTTTTTTTTTTTTTATTTGAAGAATTTACACATTTATTTTGTGTTTCCATAGCCAGTTAAGTATATAAGAAGTGACTTTCACACTTTCAAGGCGGCATCCATTTTCTCATGATTTATTTTATGTTATCAAGGATGGCTTCTCATCATCCAGAGAAAGGTAGCCCTCCTTCAAATATACCAGCTTGTTTAACAAGACAGAATATTATGGTGCCGAAAGACATAGATACTGACCATAGGTCTTCAATCCATATTTAGTCAGTAAATCAGAGGGTAGAATACATAATTTGTCAGGAAATTATCAACCCAATTTCGACATCTATAAAGTGCATAAACAAGAGATGAATATACGGAGATTCAAATTATATTTTCAAATTTTATGATAAAAGCAATAACACATTGGAAAATCAGTATTTCTTGCATAATTAACTCACGAGTATGTGCAAATATATAAAAAATATTACAAAGAAGATTCACACTGAGTTTTGTCAACTCCCTCTTTCTTGTACCCGTTTTCAATGAGATAAGTAGTTAGACATTCATACCAAGCTTGTGGAGCTTGTTTTAAACCATAACGAGCTATTTCAAGTCTATACACATGGTTTGAAAAATGAGGATCTATAAAACCCTCAGGTTGTTCAACATAAACTTCCTCATTAAGATAGCCATTTAAAAACACACTTTTGACATCCATTTGAAATAGTTTAACTTTCATTTGGCAAGCAATAGTAAGTAAAAGTCTTATAGAGTTTAATCTCGCAATTGGAACAAAAGTTTCTTCACACTCTAATCCTTCAATTTGAGTGTATCCCTGGGCTACTAAGCGGGCTTTGTTCCTAAGAATAGTTCCATGTTCATCAGATTTGTTTTTATAAACCCACTTAGTTCCTATTACATTTGCATCATTTGGTCGAGGACTAAATTCCAAACCTTATTTCTTTCAAATTGGTTAAGTTCATCTTGCATGGCTAACACCCATGATTCATCTTCTAAAGCTTCTTTCACATTTTTAGGTTCAACATGAGAAATATAACATACACGACTTATCTCATTTGTAGCTCGCTTTTGAGTCACCATACCATTATCCCAATTTCTAATGGCATTAGATGTGGGGTGTGCTTTTGTATCCATGTAGGTGGATCTCCTTGGGTGCTTTGTTCTCCAAGAGTGTGTGTGATATCGGTTGTAACATCATTTTGATTTGATCGCTTTGTTGCATCGCTTTGGTAGCATCTCCGTGAATGTTCCGACTTCGCTAGTGTTTTCTCCAACATTCGATGTTCGCCTCATTGCCTCTCGATTTTTCTCGTCTTTGTTTTGTTACTTGTTCTGTGAATACTCAAAGAAAGTTATTAGTATCGTCCACTACAACATTAACTGATTCAATTATGTTTTGAGTACGTATGTTGTAGACCCGGTAAGCTCGACTATTTTCAAAATATCCCAAAAATACCCCTTCATCACTTTTAGGGTCCATTTTTCCTATTTGTTCACGATCATTTAGGATATAACATTTGCTACCAAAAGTGTGAAAATACTTAAGGTTAGATTTTCTACTTTTCCAAATTTCATATGGTCTTTGAGATGTGTCTGTCCTAATGGTAACCCTATTCAAAACATGACAGTTCAAGTCTGTTTTCTTCAACCATATTTGTCGGATTTTAGTCCGACTTCTTTTATTTAGTAAGAGGTTTTTCAAGTTCGTGCTCGTTCTACAAATAGTTTTCTTGTGCTTTAAGTACTTAGGTGAATAATTTGAGAGGTTAACACGATTTTGGTCTATCTTACCACATGTTGGACAAGCAGGAGAAGAGTGTATGTTACCTTTAGATTCACCTTTGGTTACCTTGTCAGCAGTTTCTGTAATTCCTGATTCTTTCAACATCTGATCGTTGATTACAGATTTAGTGGACATCAGAACGTTATCTGGAACATCAAAACATGTTTCTGTTATTCCTTTGACAAACGTGATTTTCTTTGCTTCCTTATCTTCTCTATGCTGAGTATATCCTAAACCATGTCTGATATTGGTGGTTCTTCCATAGCTCAAGACCTCGCTCAATCAGCGACTCAATGGTCAATTGTTTGCTTGCTTCCTTACTTTGTTTCAATTCTTCCCCAAAATCACACAATTGTTTATTTTTATTAGCCAACAATATTTCAAATGAGTTATTTTATCATTCGAGATATTTTTTTTTCTTTAGTGGACACAGTAGTCAAAGCCTTTAGGTTGACCCTAATGTCATCAGCTCCAACGTTCGGTTCTATGTCAGAACGTTCATGAAAAAGATCAGATAATTCAGAATGAGAAATAGAGCATGCTGTAAATGAAATATCTTGAGTATTAGAAACTTCTCCATCTCGTGATTGATCATCGGTTGATTCTTCGCCCTCGCCCAAGTTACATTCATGGCCTTTTTACCAAAAGTTTTCTTTTATTGTTAGCACATTCGTAGGCAATGTGACCATATCCTTTACATGTATGGCAATCGGATACGATTTTCTGCTCTCCTTGGAAGATTTGACTGATCTGTCTATTTTGGTTAGGATATTTATTTCTGAATGATCCCTGATTTTTAGTTGATTTGAGATTTTGAGCCCGCTTTCAAGAATTTGTCAAAGTGTTTGGTTACTAGGGCAATATCAATGTCTCGAATCATTCTCATCACATTCATCTTTTTCTTCCTCAACCCGAGATGCTATGCCTGTATTTTTTCTTTCTTTCTTGTATTGAGATTTAGTTTATAAGTCATTAATGACCCAACCAACTCTTCAATTTTGATCTCGTCTATGTCCTTGCTTTCTTCAATTGCGGTCACCTTGGAGTGAAACCTATTTGGTAAAGACCGCAGGACCTTTCTGACCAACTTTGATTCTGAATATTTTTCTCCAAGGGAATGTGCTTGATTTGATATGTCACACAGTCGAGCATAAAAATCTTTAAATACTTCATTGTTCTTCATGCGTAGGTTTTCAAATTCTGTGGTGAGCATTTGTAGTTTACATGATTTCACCTTGGAAGTTCCTTCATGTGCGATTTGTAGGATCTCCCAAGCTTCCTTTGCTATCCTGCAATTAGATATTAGTCTGAATTGATTAGCATCAACAAAACAAAATATAGCATTCAAGGCTTTGCTATTCCAACTAGCATTATTGAAATCAGTAATAACCCATTGTTCACATGGTTTTTCTATTTTAATATCATTTTCAATAATAGTGGGAGGACTATATCCTCTAATGATAGAATGCCATGATTTTTCATCTAAAGCTTGAATGTAAACAATTCATAATGGATTTTCCAATAATTATAGTTCGCTCCATCCAAGATTGGTGGTCGAAAAGAACCAATGTCCATACCTAGATTCATAGGATCTCACTTTCTAGAAGTGAACACTCTACGATACCAATTGTTAGTTTTAAATCTAGATAACAATCAACCTAGAAGGGGGGTTGAATAGGTTGTTACCGAAAGTCTCAGAATATTTTTTTTTTAAAACATAACGTTCACTTTAATGTTCGATGTTGATGAAAGTTTGTTGAACGTCGTAACATTTCACTAGCGATTTAAAACAGCTTATTATATAAGACGATTAAAACATTAATTAACACCGTATATAATGTGGTAAACTCCTAAGGGAAACATCCACGGGCCCCCATGCCACGGGTAAATAAATCCACTATTTTAGAACAAAGTTACACACGCCTCAATTTTTGAAATTACAATTTTAGACCTAATCTAAAACTTTAGCATCAATTTACAAAAATAAAACTTAGTTAAGAACAATAATAAAACTTCCTTTCTTATATCTTCTTCAACTAGTCAAGGAATGCAGTCAAGTACTTCGGTCTTGATCTTGGTCCATTCCACGAGTGTCCCTGGATTGATTCCACAAATCGGAATAAGGACCCAGTCCTTATCTTGCCGCCGAAATGCCGTTCTCTCTCACAATGGATTTCTTTAACGCTCAGTTTCTCAAAGCCGTTCTCAAAAATGAAATTTTGATCGGGCTAGGACTTTTGAATATTTCTTTGAACTCTCAACTCATAAATGATTTGTTCTTTGATGCTTGAGTATCTTTGCTTTCAAAGTCCGTAAAGCTTCTTGGAATACCACATGTCTTATTTATAGTACAACAAGTTTGTCTAAACTAAAAGACTTAATATTTATCTTATACATGGATAAGACAAAATAAGTCTTTAAGTTTAAATAGACTTTATAAAGGATAAGGAAGATATCACAAGAATATGAAAATAAATCTAGTTATTTATTTTCATTTAAGTAGATAAATAAAAAGATAATATTTTAATATCTTATCTACATAGAAACCTAGTTCAATTAGAATACTTAAACATGCAATTTATTCAATCACTTATTTAATTGATAAGGAACAAGAGTTTTAGAATAACTAAAACTGATAAATAGATTGTGATAAATATAGCATTAAAGTTTCCAATTTCCAAACAACTACTCGATAATCATTGAATCCTAATTGGCTCATATCAATAAATAAATTATAATTAAGTATACCAAAAAACCCGGATTCTTTAATAATCCAAAACCGGATTTTCCAACACAAATGAACACATCAAAAGTATGCAAATGAACACTTAACTAATTTCATGACCAGCATTTTTGCCATATTTAATTAAAGTGTCAAAATGTTGTCACGAGATCAGTCAGAAAGTTGTATTGAAAGTGTTAAGGCAAGTAGATTTTAAGCTCCAAACAAAGCATCGAATTGGAAAAATTTTATCATTTGGTATGATATTTTGTTTGCTATTTTTCGAAAATTATAGAAAAACGAATTTGTACATACAATGATTTCAGCCAAAGAAATTGCAATGAAAAAAATAGAACCCATATTTTGTGAAAACATTTTACTCGTATAAAAAAGAATTTGATAAAGATCGATCTTGATGATGACGATGATTAGTGTTTCTAACACCATTCACTTATCTAGTAATTAAAGAAATCCAATTTGATTGAAACTTATTATTTTAGAAAAAACAGAGTTGGTTTTTTCTTATTAGTGTTACTAAATCCAATTCATAGGCGAAGATCCCCCACCACTTTATTAAGTTATTGTTGCAGTTTAGTCATGAAAATAGATGAACGCGCTTAAAATGTCTTTAATTTTACAAATAAATAAGACACTAATACACGATGAATATGTTGGAAATTGAGACCAATTCTTTTATTGCCCATAAGATCCTTGTTCAGAGAAAATATAACGAAACAGAAAAATATAAAGATAGAGAAAGATTTATGGATCAAAGTTTTCACTATATGAAAAATTGTTACAATCATATAAATTTTATCTACCTAAATCCTCAAATATCTCAAGAAAAATAATATCCTAAGCTTTATCATATCCACCAATTTCTACTCTTTATATAACCCACAAAGAGAACAAGAAAAACAACTAGGATGCTAGGCTTATAATTTTTCTCTCAGAAAACCTCAGCTTACCACCACAAAAGAGAATAAACTATGTCAATTTATAGTTAACGAATGATCTAATTTTCATACAAGTTTAAACTGCCAAGGAGTCCAAATTTTGGAAATATGTTCAATTTTAGTTGACATGGATATCTTACAAGTTTCGACTACCAAAGTGTCCAAGATTAAGAAACTTGTAATTTTAATCGACCTAGAAGTCTTCCCTTTCAACAATTGGTACATCTTCTAATTTTGACAAATTTTGAGAAAATATTCCAACATAATAGACAATAAAAACTAATCGATTAGATGACAAGGGTTGCCAGTTGTTCCTATCATCATCACTTATAATTAATTACCTAATCCAATATAATAATGAATAACTCATTTAAGGACAGTGATTAATTGAAAGAAATTCATTCTTTTCATAATGCGACCAAACGAGGGTCATTTTTTTTATATGGATTAGTCGCTAAAATGACTTCACCAATTTTGGCCCGTGAAGAAAATCAAACATTACAACAACTCAATAATTCAAGCAAAAGCAAAAAGTTGTTTGCCGAATAAGAAATGCACAATATTGCGACAAGTAATTTAGTGATAAATCGAGTATCGTTCTTACAAAGACCGTGTTACAATTCCCTTTAGGCACACGTGTCGATCCCAAAACAAACAAAAACAAAACGAAATCAATTGCAACACGAACCAAATGACCCACAAATGGATAAATCCATGGCCTAAAATAAGTGTAAAAATTAAACTTACCATAAGTCAATAAAAACATCTCATTTTCATTATTCAATTGTTCATTTACCCTTTTGACATGGGACATAATAATGCGATGGTCGCTATATTTATGTGAAAATGCATAATGAGTGAGTCGCAAAATATTCCACTTTGGCACCTCAATCCCCACACATATAGAGATACATGTAAAATGAACATCATATCCACCTTATTTTATTCTTCTTTTCTTTTGGAAATAATAGGTATAGTATTATATTATATATAATTTTCGTACACAATATTAATTAAATTATTGATTCATATTGCTTTTTAGACTAATAACATGCATGGGAGACTTTTGGTAACCATTGATCACTTTCATCTTGAGCCAGAAATTTTAAATTCATTGTTCTTTCTAAAATCTACCTCTTCCACGCCCTTCCTTCCCTGCCATCAATGGGAATTCATAGGCCCGTCTTGACATCCTTGGCGAGTCAGATTCTGGAAAATCCAGATTTCCAGGATTTCTGGTATTATGAACTCATCAAGAACAAAAAGTTTGAAACGTTTCCTGGCCATGCAAGGCTCATTCAAATTGCCTTCGAAATCAACCTAAAATTTAGCTCCCGTGGCAAAGTAATTTATTTACTAAAGAATCTTGAGGATTCAGCTTTGAATTGCCTGTCTGAAAGTAGACCAGATTACAAGAAACATTTCAAGCTTTTACTGGTATTGTTGCAAGAGTTTGGGGAAGAATTTGCAGCCCCAAAGCTGGTTATGTCCAAGCGTAGTCCTGCAATTTTTATTGACTTTCTCCGCCAAATTATAGAAGCAATACTAAATATTGAGCCAGCTTTCATTTTTTCAGTCAAGGGTTCAATTGATACTCTTCGGAATAAGGTTGATTTTCTTATCACCTTTACCGGGGATACACTATCGCTGCAGCCCTCTGAAGTACGTTTTAATCTATTCACAAGCATCGAAGCTGTGCTCAAAGAGGTAGGAAGTTTCTTATATTCATTCTTTTTGTCAGGGATCCAGTCCTGGCACCTAGAATGGATTTGGAACTTTCTTATTTGTTACGAAAATTTGAGCTCATAGAAGCAAATATCAAGGAGCACTGCATCGTTGTCTCAAACATGCCAAGTCGTACAACTCGAAAGACTGCTGTGGTTTCATTCTTCATTGTTGATTCTCTCCTTGATGATCTCACTGACCTACTCAATCACAAGGCTGACAAGATTGTTGGTGTGAACGATCAAATATTAACGCTCCATGACGAGCTAATGTTCTTGCGATCCTCCCTCACAGTCACAGATATAACGTTGCAGAAACATGCAGAACTTGAAGAACTCGTGACACAAACCACAAACATTGCTTATGAAATTGAATATGTCATCAACTCATTTTCTCCTGTCTGGTATCTCACCCTCAGGCTCCCACAATTCATGTACGAGATCAAGCTAATCAGGATGGGTATCAAAAAAATGAAGAACAATATTGACACTGGAATTATACAAGTTGAAAACTATCCAACTGAACAAGTATTGTCGCAAGATAAAGGCCCTCTCAATTTAGAAGACATTGTTGTGGGGTTTGATAACAAGGCGACCGAAATTGCAGAACAACTTGTTAGAGGACCAGAACACCTACAAATTATTTCCATCTTTGGGATGCCTGGAGTTGGTAAGACCACTTTAGCAAAGAAACTATACTATGACCCCTCTGTTGTCCATCATTTTGACAAGCGTGCTTGGTGCGTTGTTTCTGAAACATATAATAAGAGAAATATGTTTATTGACATTTTGATGTCAGTAAAGGATCAAGACAAAGAAACGATTTTGCAAATGGATGATGAAAGCTTGGTTGAGGCGCTCCACAAAAGTCTAATAAAAAGGAAATATCTCGTTGTCTTTGATGATATATGGGATTTAGATGCATGGAATGATTTTGGAAGATATTTTCCAGACAACAAAAATGGAAGCAGAATCTTATTCACCACTCGGCACAAAGAAGTTGGTTTGGAAGCTTCGCATCATAGTGTCGTCAATGAACTTCCTATCCTATCAGAAGTTGAATGTTGGGAATTATTGCAGCAGAAAGTGTTCCACGGAGAGCATTGGCCTCAAGAATTGCTAAACATTGGGAAGCAAATTGCAAAATGTTGTCATGGACTACCACTTGCAGTGGTCGTCATAGCTGCGGTTCTTGAAAAAATGGATATGAAAGAACACCTATGGCACAAAAGTTGCAAGAAGTTTGAGTTCAGGTATATCTGAAGACCCAAACAATTTCATGAACATATTAGAGCATAGCTACAAGCATTTACCAATGCATTTGAAACCATGTTTTCTTTACTTTGGAGCATTCAAAGAATACAAAGAAATATCGGTGAAAAGGTTAATATCGCTATGGGTTAGTGAAGGATTTATAAAGAAAGAAGAGAGAAAGAGCTCAGAGGATGTGGCCTATGAATACCTTATGGATCTAATTAATAGGAGCCTGATACAAGTTGCCAAAAGAACATCTCTCGATGGAGTCAAAAGTTGTAAAATTCACGATCTACTGCATGATATGTGCTTGAGGATAGGTAAACAACAAAACTTTCTGAAAGAGGTCCAAAAGTAAGTTCTCTGACTCTTCTTTTCTCTTTCCGTTTTTTCCATTTGTGTTATAGCCTCTAACGACGTTTGAAATTTTTTATGATAATAACAATGCTGCCTCTGTTGACAATGATCATTTGATCTGATTCTGCTGCTACCACTGATGACGATCCACTACAACGGTTCTTCAGTTCATTTTCAATAGATGTGCAACGATATTGTCTGACTACCAACGTCTACTCAAGTCCTTTTGCCCCTCATGTACGCTCTTTGTTAGGCCACTTTTATGCTCACTACAAATTCATCTTGTGCAGCTTCAAACTTCTGAGGTCTTGGATATGTCTGGCAAAAACTTCAAATCTAATGATCTAACTGGAATTGAATGGCTGGTTCACTTGAGGTACCTGGCAGTTCCATGTATACTGCGATCAATAGAAAGGCTCCACAAACTAGAATTTCTGTATGTGGACAATAGAGAAGAAATTGAAATACCTGATTTCCTTCTTGATATGGTGAACTTGAGATATTTGCTATTCAGGAGCCACGCACGGTTCAGTAAATCTTCCAGTCAACGAGCAACAAAGGATGAGAGCTTCCAAGAAAATAACCTACAAAGTATTTCTTCTCTTTTTATTTCCAATAAAATGGATGAGAAAATTTTGAGATGTTCACCCAATCTTCGCAAACTGAAATGCTTTCTCACGGAAGTTCAGGATTTGGGCTTCCTTAATCGGCTCGAATCACTTAAATTATCAGTCCATCGTGATTATGTGAGACATTTGATCCGTTTGCCACTGAATCTCAAAAAATTGACTGTGAGTGGCTTTTATATGTCTCGGGAACAAATGAACATAATTGGGAGATTGCCGAACCTTGTAGTTCTCAAATTACGAGAAGGTAGCTTTCATAGAAGACAATGGAACACAACTGAAGGCGAGTTCCAACAACTGAAATTCTTGGAACTATTTTCGGTGCAGAATACAGAATGGAATGCATCAAGTGATCATTTCCCCAGATTACAGCGGCTAGTGTTGAGACATTGTAAGAGTTTGGAGAAGATCCCTTCCAGTTTCTGTGATATTCTCACGTTACTGATTATTGAAGTACATCACTGCCAGCAATCTGTTGCAGAATCTGCTATGCAAATTCAGGAAGAACAACGAGACATGGGAAATGATGAGCTTCAAGTCATTATCTCAACTTGAACAGAGCATCAGTTGCCTCTGGTATACATACTATTCCCTTTTTGTTAATTCAATTGCATTTTGGACTCTCTTTTTTCTTGCAGCAGACTCTTTTGAGAATACTTTCATAGACACTTCAAATTGCAATAAGAGACATAATATTATCCTTGTTCTCATTTGATCGATCACTTGCTCACTATGAGAATTTGTTTGGCTGTGTAAAACTAAAACGAGACATCAAAAGACTTGCTACTCTATTTTTATCTAGGTTTCATAGTTGAGAGTAGAGGCCATCTCTATTTATGCTGTATAGATTGTTTTCTATATTTTATTGACCACGGTACTCAACCTACACTAGATGATAAATTTAAAATTCTGTCAAATCTTTCCGAACCATCACAAAAACGTCTAGGATAGTACAATCTAGAAGAAAGGTTGAATAGCAATCAAAGTTTAAACAATGAAATATTTTTAGAATGTCAAAATGTTGCTCAAAAAGTTTTATTAACGAGCTACATTGTTGTGTAAGAACAGAGATTGTAATCGTTTTGAATTCTATTTGTTTTCTTTTCTTTTCTTTTCTTATCTAATTTTTTGTTTTTTTTGTTTTTTTGTTTTGTCATGGTGGATGCTGAGTTCAATAGAATTAACTTTTATGTAAATAACTTCGTCTATCTACTCATCATTTTCGGTAGTTTGGACAAAAAATGATAAGATTGGCTCTCATCGGATCTAAACAATCTTATTTTTTTAACATAAGGAGATAAATAATTCATTGCAATTGGTGAGAATCCTAGGCGTACTAAAGCACAAAAATAGAGGAAAAATTGAAACTTGTCATATAATAGGTATCTCGATTTACTATTTGTACATGTTATTATTAATTTTTCGTAAAAAAAAAATAAAATTATAACGATATCTTATAATATTTATAATTAAGAAATAATTATTAATTAATTAAATATAAAATTCTTAGTATAGAAAAAAGTATCTAATATATCTAAGTAAATGATCGAATGGACCAACAAGGTTTACATAGTTAGAGTTTAGGGACCTTTTGCAGTGTATAGTTTAGGGACCAACCATGTTTTTTAGATGCTGATGTGACGCCCCAAATTACATTGGAACTCCAGAGTCACTAATTTTTCTTTCTTACAAATAATGTAGCGGAATATTTTCGTAATAACAGAAAAATATGTAAATATCTAATTAATTTCATTAGCATTAAAATTTACTACTTCATCAGATTGTTGCAATTTAGGTTTTGCCGTAAAGGATCTTCCTGAGTTGTAATTCAAATTTGTTTTCTTCTTTTGAGTCTATAGATTGCTGTTTTGTTCAGTTTGAAGCTAATAAAGCTGCTGTTCGTGCTCTTTTGCTTTTGGGGGATAGGATAGAATATGGAGTCCTAAGTTTCATTTCTGACATCATTATATACAAACAAGATAAAAGATTTTCAAGAAACTATAAATGAACACATCAAAAGTACGTAATGACAGGATTGCCATTTAACTAAAAAAAAAAAAAAAAAGTTGTATTGAAAGTGTTAAGGCAAATGGGTTTTAAGCTCCAAACAAAGGTATGATATTTTGTTTGCTGTTTTTATAAAATTATAGAAAAATGGATTTGTAAGTGCCAAGAAATTGCAACGACAAAAACAGAACCCATATTTTGTGAAAACGTGTTATTCGTTTTAAAAAAAACAATTTCATAAAAATGTGTGGGTTAATTACAACAATAGTCACTGAAATTTTTTAAGAATTTAAAAATAGTCATTCAACTAATTTTCTTATAGGAGTAGTTACTCAAGTTTTAAATAGTTATAGTAATGGTCATTTGGCTGAAAACGTTAACCTAAAACCTTACATTGCACTATTAAATTCCAACGTGGACATAAATGGCATTAACTAGTATGCCATGACAAACAAATTCGTGTTAATTGCAGCTAAAGACATAATTGTTAAATACTCTTTTTTTTTCATTTATGTTTAATTTAATAAGCAGTTAATTAGTGAAACTTTGTATTTTTCTTAAGATAGAGCATTTTTGTTTAATGTTGCATACTAGTTAACATCATTTGAATATAACAATAACATGTAGGATTTTAGGTTAACGTTTCCAATTGAGTAACCATTGATATAACCATTATAAATTTTAGTGGCTACTACTGTAACAAAATTACTTCAATAACTATTTTGAAATTTTTAATAAACTTCAGTGACCGTTGTTGAAATTAATTACCCAAAATGTTGTTGACGATGATGATTAGTGTTTCTAGCACCATTCACTTATCTTGTAACTAGTTAGAAACACGTGCATTGCACGTGATTTGACAATAATTTTGTTAATTTTTAATATTTTCAAAATTCTTATTTTTTAATTATTAAAAAGTTAAAAAGTTAAAGTAGCAATTAGAATAAGATAAAAAAAAAACACGATTTTTTATAATATATTGTATTGTATTGTTTGATAATTTAATGAATAATTGTTGATATTTTATTTACATTCTTCAAGTATAATTGTAATTAGAGATGAATTTTATATTGTACCAACAGTAACTTGAACTCGAATGAATACATTTTGGTGATTTGAGCTTTGATGATTGATAAATCAAATTTTATGGAATTGATATCGTGAAGAATAAGAATTTGACAAATTTTTAATAATGGTCGATCTCTAGATTTTCAATTCAATCATTCTTTCAATAGAAGTTGAATGAAGCCTTGGCAATAGTAAAACTAACTATTTTTTAATTAATAAAAAGATAGTCGACTAAGAAAATTAGAAAGAAGGAAATGAATTACATTATCATGCGTAACTAAAGATCAAATATTTTGCATATTCTCATTTGGTTGTATTCGTTGTTAACATTAATGTATTATCCCAAGAACTTCAAAGACATAAAATACTTGGTAAACATCAAATACTCAATATTTCACTCGTATTTTGAAATTGCAAACTAGTTTTTTCTTGAACCCTACTAATTATATAGCAACAATGTTTATACAACATTTTTCACATAATGTCGTTTTTCCTATTTAGCTTAACTGTGTGCAAGCTTCAATTGATAAAATTTCAATCATCTATCCACATTCCCATTTCACTATAAACATAGTCCATTTTGATACATACACGTTATGATTATAGGAAACGAAAATGTATGAAGATCATTTACTAGATATATGAAAGATACCTACAAATATTTTTAGGAACTAACATAAAAATGATGACTCACTTTTTGTCTACTCCATGTCTCGAAAAATAAATTCATAACTTGAATGTAGCCAACCTAAGAATCAAGTCCTTATTATACATATGCGTGCTAACAATTTCCATCCATGGGGACTAAACAAGATAATAAATACTTAAAGAAAAATAATTGAACTCATGTAATGAGAAGGAAAAAAACGTGTCTTACATAGAATATGTCAAATGGGTAGAAAATGTCATAAATTTCTTTAGTTTCAAATATAGGCAATTAAATAATGATGAATAAAATATAAACTGGTATATTTATTAATGTTAGACATGTTACTTTCACGTTAATTATGTTGGTTAATATTTAAATTGATAAAATTCTAATCCTTTTCCCTCCTCAAAAATTTATTTTATTTACATTAAAACTGATTCTTATATGTTCTTTTTTTCTATTTTTTTTTTCTTTGGACACATCTTTCTACCGGTTTCTAACTAATGTCAAGGAGTTGTGGCCATTTTCAATTTCAATTGGCTTAGAATATAAGGGTATTTTTGCTACAATAAGTTTAACTTTAATCGAGCAATAAACAAATATTTCACATGTTATTATTTCTTAATCATATTTAATTATCTCTAGTATTGAACATGTAGAAATATGAAAAAGATGAAGAAATATAAAAGAGAATATGTGTAGAGAAATAATTCTCTGTATTGATTCAATTGAATAATGATTGAATAATGAATATTACAAGAGTACAATGTATATATACTAGTAGGAAAAGAAATCTGCCTAAATATATTAATATTACATATATGATATCTTTCTATAAATACAATTATACCAACAAGGTGAATATGGTAAGTAAATATATGTTAATACTCCCCTCAAGTTGGAGCATGTATGTCAAAAGTACCCAACTTGCAGTGAAACTGTGAAATGCCTCCTTGCCCGGTGCTTTGGTAAATAAATCAGAATCGATTGTCGCTTGAAACATAGGCGCCTTGATCTCTCCCTTAATGATTCGCTCACGAACAATATGACAATCAATTTCAATGTGCTTTGTCCTCTCATGATATATCGGGATTAGCCGCAATATGTATTGTCGCTTGATTGTCACAATATAAGGTTGCCGCTTGTGGGTGATCCACACATAAGTCTCACAAGAACTGCCTCAACCACGTAAGCTCACAAGTAATAGAAGCCATTGCCTCTATATTCGCTCATTGAAGATTTGGACACGATCGTTTGCTTTTACTTCCCATGATATAAGTGCATTTCCCAAGAATACACAATATCCCGTGAATCGACCGTCAGTAGTAATATCTCTCCACCCCAATCGCATCAAAAATCTCGATAGTCGCAATTTCCCACTTGATGGGAAATATAATCCTCGTCCTGGTGCTCCTTTCAAGTATCGGAGCAATCGGTGAACTGCATCAAGATGGGGTTGTCTAGGTGCCTGCATGAACTGACTGAGTGTATTGACCGAATATGAGATTTCCGGTCTAGTAATAGTGAGATAAATGAGCTTCCCTACCAACCGTCGATAATATGTGGGATCTTTCAACAATTTTCCATCTGTCGAATTAAATTTTGATGATCGCCCATGGAAAATGCCGCGGTTTTGCTCCAAGTAATCCGGCCTCTTGAAGAATGTCAAGAGTATACTTCATTTGATTTATCGAGATCCCTGATCTCGAGCGAGCAATTTCTACTCCAAGAAAGTATTTTAGTGTGCCAAGGTCCTTCAACTTGAATTGAGATGCAAGAAACGTCTTCATGGAAGAAATCGATTCTTTATCATTTCTGTGATAATCATATCATCCACATATAATAGAACAAATTGTAAATGAATCACCACCGACCTTGATAAAGAGTGAATAATCGCATGTGATTTGTTTGAACCCAAACTGAATAATAGCAGATACAAATTTTTGAAACCAAGAACGGGATGCTGTTTCAATCCATATAGAGATTTATGAAGTTGACATACAACTGGTGTCTCCCCCTGTCGACGAAATCCAGGTGGAGGAGTCATATAGACTTCTTCATCAAGGGTACCATGAAGAAAGGCATTGTGTACATCTATTTGATGAAGCGTCCAGTTGCGAATAGAGGCGACAGTGAGTAAGCATCTCGATCGTTGTTAACTTTGCAACTGGAGAGAAAGTTTCATTATAATCAATCCTTCTCGTTGTGTAAACCCCTTTGCCACTAGCCGTGCTTTGTAACGTTCAACAGTACCATCAGAATTAAATTTGACCTTAAACACCCACTTACAACCAATAGGATAAGAACCCGGAGGAAGTAGGACAAGGGACCAAGTGTTGTTTTCTTCCAAGGCACGGATTTCATCATTCATAGCAGCCTACCCACTTGGGATCCTGACAAGCTGCCTCAAATGTTGCTGGCTCAACAATATGAGAAATATTGTATGTAATGGCACGATGAATGTAAGAGAGATTGCTATATGATACATACCTTGATATAGGATGTCGAGTCTTGGATTTGGACCCTAAGAGACCCGGTTTGAGTAGGCGAGCATGATTGATATAGTAATCTTCGTGTGAATTGGGATTTGAATTGATCTTGTGGATCGTCGAATTTGGTCATTGGATATGATAGGAGGTTGGTTTGGCTGTCTGCCAAGTGAAGGTGGGAAAAATTGCTCAACCGGTTGACCGAAATGTGGAGACGGTCGACCGTCTGAGCTCTCTGTAGAAACGGATGAGGGAACCGGTTGACCAGACGGTCGACCGAGTGAACTCTCTGTTAAAATGGATGATGGAACCGGCTGATCAATCGGTCGATCGGATGAACTCTCTGTTGAAACGGACGATGGAACCGGTTTGAACAAATGTTCGGGACCCGCAGTAAGGAATCTGCTTTCGGCTATATGTTGGTCATCGTGACAAGGTAAATGTGGCATTTCAACATCCGGATGCATAGATTGTGGTAATGGAATGGAGTTAGTGTCTTCATTGGGTCGGGAGGCATATGGAAATATGGTTTCATGGAACACAACATCCCGGACACCACTAGTTTTCTATCGGTGAGGTCATATAAAAGGTATCCTTTTTGCCCTAAGGAGTAACCAAGAAACACACATCGTCTGGCCCGTGTGTCAAATTTATGGCTGGATTTGAGGTTGGTGGCAAAACATAGGCAACCATAGACACGCAAGTGGGAATAAGATGGTAATTTCTTGTGCAATCTCTCGTATGGTGTTTTGTGTGAAAGTAAAAGAGAAGGTATCCGGTTGATAAGATAACAAGCCGTTTTGATATGTTTCTCCCAAAATTTTAATGGAAAGTTAGCTTGAAATCTAATGGCACGGGCTACATTAAGGAGGTGGCGGTGTTTTATCTCTACAACTCCATTTTGTTGTGGGGTATAGGGACATGACCTATGAAAATCGGTACCATGTTGATCTAAAAAGGCTTGCAAGGATAAGAACTCTTGGCCATTATCGATCTTAGGGCTTTTATGGACGTGGTTGTGTTGTGTTTAAACCCAAGCAAAGAAATTCTTAATTATGCCTTGAGTTTCGATTTGTGACGATAAGGTGTACCCAAGTATAGCGAGAGAAATCATCAACGATTGTAAGAAAATATCTAGCACCGTAATAAGAATAAATTTTATGAGGTCCCCATATATCACAATGAATTAAATCAAATGGTTTATTACTAGAAATTTGGCTAACTTTAAAGGGCAATCTTGATTGTTTTGCCAAATGACATACATCACAAATATCGTGAGAATCAAAACTAATATCTAAGACATTTTGTGCTAGGAATTGAAGAGGTGAGGCTGAAGGGTGTCCAAGACGTTTATGCCACATATTGGTAGAACGAGTGGTAGTATGATGTATTTGCGGTCTTTGTGAAAGGTAATATAGGCCGTTACTCTGCCTTCCCAAGCCAATCGTCTTCTTCGTAGTCAAATCATACATGACACAAAAATCAGGAAAAAATGTCACAGAGCAACCTAACTTTCTAATAAGTTTACTGATAGATAACAGATTAACTTTGAAGTTGGGAACATAAAGCACATCATCAACAGTCATATTATTCCCTAAGTTCACAACACCAATAGATTTAATAATTGCATGACCCCCATCCGGTAATTGAATGCTTTGTGCTTTGGCATGGATTTATTCTCAACGATCCCATCTTTCGTCACATGGTCAGTGGCCCCGCTATCAATAATCCATGAATTACTCAAAGAGGTAGTAGAGGAATTGATACCTGATGCATTAATAAGAGACTTATCATTACCCGTCTTGCCTTTTAGAAGTGTCATGATCTGCTCGTATTCCTTGGTTGTGAGGATTTTTCCTTCCTTTGGGTCGTGTAGAAGCGGGCGGTGTTTGTGAAGCGTTTGTTTTGTGGCTTCACGTCCTTCCCATGAAACCTGTGCCCTGGAGGGAAGCCATGGATAAAATAGCATGTATCAACAATATGGCGAGTCATTCCACAATGGCGCGCACTTTTCATCGATTTCCTCGTCGAAAGCGGTCGACCGGTAGGATGAACCGGTCGATCGGTTGGGCCGATTGTCACTTTTTTCTCCCAATTGATTGAATGTTGCCCTTCACGATCTGTTGCAACTTCAACTTGTCTTTCATGTTGCATTAAAATAGCGTGTACCTTTCTGGTATCTGGAAAGGGACTCATCATAAGTATGTTTCACGAACTGTGGAATAAGAATCATTCAACCCCATCAGGAATTGCATGGCCTTCTCCTTCTCATCCCTTGCGCTAGTGCCTTAAGATTTCCACAAGTGCATCCAATTGGGTTGTGATAAGAACTCAATTCATCCCATAGTCCTTTTAATTTGGTGTAATAGGCTGACACCGATTGGTTTCCTTGTCGATGCTCGGCAATTTCTTGACGAATCTAATATATCCGCGTCGTTACCTTGAGAAAATCGATCTCGTAGGTCGCTCCATACTTCATGGAAGATTCGGAGTATATGATACTTTCAAAGAATATCCGGATGTACCGAGTTAAGTATCCATGATAGTACCATGTGATTACTCCGCCCCAAATAGAATACTTCTCATCTTCCGCTTACGCACTTTGATCTTTCCATCAATGAAGCCAATTTTATTCTTGGCAATGAGGGCAATTCTCATAGCCCTACTCCATTGTCCATAATTGTTTCCATCAAGTGGTTTAGAAACAAGGATTAAGCCGGGATGATCGGATTGTTGTAGAGCCATGGGATCCGATTGGGCAATCGTCGCTTCTATGATTTTTGTATCAGACATCGTTGCTCAGAATCGTCGCTCTGATACCATGTAGAAATATGAGAGAAAATATATGTGGAGAAATAATTCTCTTTATTGATTCAATTAAATGAATAATTGAATAATGAATATTACAAGAGTACAATGTATATATACTAGTAGGAAAAGAAATCTGCCTAAATATATTAATATTACATATATGATATCTTTCTATAAATACAATTATACCAACAAGGTGAATATGGTAAGTAAATATATGTTAATAGAACATGTCATCCATCCCTCCAAAATTCATATAAAGTTCTATTCAATTCATACAACATTTCATAGTGAGCAACCATGCTATGTTGAACAAAAAACTTTTTACATTTCTTCATTGCATTTCATAGTGAAAAGACCGAACCGTATCGAATGAAAAAAGTTCTATACATTTCTTTATAACATTTCATAAGTACCCAAACGGAACCATATCAAACATAATGTTGTATTAACACATCGTGTAAGATTATAAAAAACATTATATCAAGTTGAAATAACCACTTGCAGAGTTGTATGTAGATCTCACCTTAGATTTCTTAAATATGAAAAGTGATTGAAAAATCTGAAACTTTTTGTTTGTTGTTCAACAACTTTGAATTATCACTTCTTTCCTTTTTCTTTCTTTTGTAAAAAATTGAAGAAAAATAAATTTTGTGTGTGTAATATTGTGAAAAGAAAAAGACAAAATGAGATAATTTTGAGAGAAACTTTCTAATTCTAACTTGGAAAATTTACATAAAAAGTTTTGATAAGTTGATGTCAAATTAAAAAGAAGAGGGAGTCGATCATCACAAAGGTTTTTTAGAGAAAAAATGATAAATTTTGATATCAACATTCACAGATGAAATGTCTTTTAACTCCTCAATTCATAAATTCCAATCCTAAATTCATATTTAGGAATTACATAATCATTATATGACTCTTTATATTCCGCATTAAAAAAAAAAAAATTGAAGATAAGTTACCTAAAGACTTTAACAATCCCTTATTTTGTTCAATAATGGTGGGAGAGGAAAAGTTTTTAGATTTTTTTAATTTAATATGGGAGGGTAAAACAATCCAAATATATAATATGGAAAGGTAAAATAATCCAAAATTGTTTCTTCTATTTAGGGTCTTATAGAACTAGTATAGATTAAAGAAAGTCAATTTGATTGAAACTTATTATTTTAGAAAAGGAAAAAAAAAAATCAGAGTTTGTTTTTCCTTATAATAGTGTTACTAAATACAATTCATAGACGACAAGCCCCACCATTTTATTAACTTATTGTTGTAGTTTGACCGGGAAAATAGATTACGTGCTTAAAATCTCTTTAATTTTATAAATAAATAAGACAATAAAAACTAATCAATCAGATGGCAAGGGTTGCTCGTTGTTCCTATCATCATCACTTATACTTATTTAAGGACATTGATTAGTTGAAAATAAATTCATTCTTTTTATAATGCGACCAAACGATGGTCATTTTTTATATGGATTAGTCTCTATAAAGACTTCACAAACATTACAACAACTCAAATAATAAATGCACAATATTGCGACAAGTAATATCGTTCCTACAAAGACTGTGTTACGCAATATTGATATAAATTAGTCCTAATTAATTATTCCAACCAGTACTAGAATAAACAGGGAAATGCTATTTTAACTAAAGCCTAAACCATTTCAAAAGCAGTGTCTGAATGTTGAGAAATTTTAATTGGAATTAAATATATGATTTAAAGTTCTAGGACTCATGACTGCCGTAGTTTTCCACTTTAATTGATGCAATCGTGGCCTCGAGCTGTGCAGCAGAAATCCATCATTCTGTTTCTTCTATGGGACTCTTCGTTGTATCTTTTGGCTCCTATCTCAATCCATTCTTCATTTACTTAGCAACTCGTTCACTCTCCATAAACAAAATCAAGACGAAATCAATAGCAACACGAAATAAATGACCCACAATTGGATAAATTCACGGCCTAAAATAAGTGTAAAAATTACACCTATCAAAAGCCAATAAAAACATCCACTACAAGAAAAAGTGTCTTTCGCAACGGGCAAAATACGTTGCAAAAAGGTTTTGGCAACGTTCACCTGTACATTGCGTCCTTTGATCACTACAACAAAGAGGGTCTATAGCGGCGACATATATTGCGATGACAAAAAGTTGCCTCTATTGATTCTACATAGTAGCGACGACCAAGAAATGTCGTCGCAAAACCCACAAAACTTATAGCGACGACATATGTCGTCGCTATAAAACCTATATCGTCGCTGTTACGTATAGTCTATAACGACGTCTTTCTGTGTCGTCGCAACTCAGATTAGGAAAGGGCGGTGTTGTGCGATTTATATCCCGCAAGTGGACGGATCGTGGACAAGTAATATAGTGATAAAATAAAGTGTCGAACCCACGAGGACTAGATACTAAATTACCAATTAATTTCACAACTCAAATTTTAACAATGGAAATAAACACAAATTCAAATTTTGATTCTTACAATTCTAAACTAAATTAACTATTTTGATTAAATTGAAAATCACAATAAAAGCAACTTTGAAATATGAGAACGAATTAAAGTTTAACAATACTAGGATTCACGAATCCACCGCCACATTCTACTCAACTATCTCGTTAATCACTTTTTAGCTTTTAATTACCTTGGACCTGAAAATCGGGCGCTCCTAAATTAATCGAAAGCCTCTCTCGATGGTCAATCAAATCTATATGTTATGCGAACTTCATTATCTCTAATTAAGCTTCGAGCATAAACACATGCATTAAAATCTCAAGATCGCCTAAATAGATTTCATAAAGCATAATAGTAATCTCTATCTATTATTGGACCCTATGTTATTCAATACCACGTGCTTAATCTATATTGAATCTCTCGACTTCAATATAGATCACAATATATTCTAATGGTGATCGGGCATTAAAATAATAGAAAAAGCGCATAAAGAATAATCAATCCAAAAGCAATTAATTATTAAAATGTAAAAACTTCTAATTAATTAAAAATCATGAGGTTTCATCGTTCATCCTAGAAAAAGTAAATTAGCCGGACATGATTTCGTCAATTATGACAATAATTGACTTCATCATGATCCGGCGAAAGAAAAAGAAGAAGAAATAAATACAACCCGTGACTTCGGCTGAAGAATCCTCAATCCCGAGCCTTGATCCTCGATTCTCCTCTTGTATCTTGTTTCCAAAATTCGTCTCCTTTGTTATGGCTATCATCTGGCTTTTATAATGCTCTCCAAAGACTCCAAGACGTGATTTAGGTAGTTGGATCAATATGGACTTCGTAAAGTTTCAATTCAATCAGGAAACTGCCTCAATTCTGCCGCGTAATGCCTTGCGATCGCATGGTGTCTCACCTTGCGATCGCATGGTTTAGGTGATTAATGTTCTGCTGAAAATCTTGGGGACTTGCGATCGCAGCCTTAGTTAACCATGCGATCGCATGGTTAACTTAGGTTTGTTCCTGATTTCGTTTCTTTGATATTTGCATGCTAAGCCCTCCAGGTCTCTTTATCTGTTCAATTTAGTCTTCTTTTCTTCTGTTTGTCCTCTTTTCATCCGATTGATACTTGACTTTGATTATTTCCTAAAATAATAAGAAAACAACATGCAATTAAACTGAAAACAACTAAGAGTACTCATAATCATCCATTTTTATGAGTCCGGATAAGTACAAAATTGTACTTATCAAATACCCCAAACTTGAACTATTATTCGTCCTCGAATAAACTAGCTAAAACAATCATGCACATACTAATAAAAATAAGCAGTAACATACTTCACAATATAAATAGCTTGCCGTTCTTACTTGACTTTTGCAAAAGAAAACTTATAATTCATAACGAGTGTTCGTGTAATACTATTGCAAACGTGATTCTACTTAAACCATACTCGATATGTGTGTGAGACCCGTTAATCTGATTAACTTAAATTCTATGGTGGTGATAGCCCAACCACTTGGTCAACTTTTCCTTTCCCTCTCGTAAGGTACACTTCTCCCAAAATGATGTTTTCTCTCAATTCCCGAGATTTTGGTTCAAAGGTAACACTTTGCTCATTATTTTCTTTTTCGAGGCTGGTTGAGAAAACTAATAATCGTGACAACCTAAGTATATGAAGATTCTCCAATTTATGAGCACTCTCGACCAGAAAGTTTCTACTAAATAAGTCAAACCCATTAGTTATCTAATCCCCAAATTTACTTTGCAAAGAATTTTTTTTTTTTGAAATAAAAAAAAATTAAATTTAAATAAATAAATAATTTTTATTTTTATTTTTTTTTAATATAGATCTTATGTGCAAAACTCAATCCATTAAGCTTTCTAAATGATTCATGTAACGAGCTTGAGGTCGATGACTCCTAGGTCTTTCGAACCTTAGGGCATCAGGTTTTGAGAAACCCCTACGGACCTTTTCACTCGAGTCAAATAGGCTACGAAAGGAGTTATAAGATATTAATAAAGTACAAAACTCAGTCCATTAAGCTTTCTAAATGACTCATGTAACGAGCTTGAGGTCGATGACTCCTAGGTCTTTCGAACCTTAGGGCATCAGGTTTTGAGAAACCCTTACGGACCTTTTCACTCAAGTCAATTAGGCTACGAAAAGAGTTAAGCAAAAATAATAATAATTTTTGTTCCTTGCGTGCAATAAGTTCATGCGTGAGGATTAGATTCTTAACATTTGGTCATTACTTAGTTTCCTCTAACTGGTCTAAAGTACTCCACACAAATTTTCAACATACATGGAATCAATCATAACCTAGATAGCCACTATTACAGTTTAATTACCACACTTTCTCACTATATTGGTTATTTGTTCGAGATACGGATGATTTTTAGGTTCAAACAGGTATCCTATTATTTTCAACTTAAGTACACCAACATAGCTAAAAATCATTTTAAGTGGCCGACACAACACAATATCAAACATGGTCAAATAGTCTCACATTTAACCAATAGTAATAATTTGTTCACAAGTCATGGATTAAAGCTAAATAATTAAATAAAAAGTTGCATCATTAGCCGGCAAGACTATTCATATCATATAAATATGCAAACAAATAAATATAAATAATTTTTTTTTTCATTTTTTTTTAATTAACAATCAATATCAAGTATTATCATCGGACCAAACATTTTTTACTACCCCAAACTTGAAAGATACATTGTCCCCAATGTAAAAATAATTCAAAAGAGTATATAAAGATCGAGACTACCCGGATGTGGATCGGATGGTGTTTGAAGAAGAATTATGGTATGAACAATTGGTGGAGAGATCCATGCAAGTTGGTCGACAAATCTTTGTTTGAATGTCATCCAACGGTCCTTAGGTTGTAACCCTAAAAAGAAAAGAAAAATAATTTATTAACAGTAATAAAATAATTTTTTTTTTTTAAGAAAAACGAAATTAATTAATTAATTAAATTTTTTTTTTTTTTTTGAAAAACGAATTTTTTTTTTTATTTAAAAAAAAACGATTTTTATTTATTTATTTATTTATTTATTTTTTTAAATTAAATTAATGGAAAACGCGATTATGCAAGATGACGATGATTTTAGCCTCAAAACTTAAAAATTAAAAACCTACTTTAAATGCTAGAAACCTAAAACGTGTAAATTATTAATTGAAATCCTAAAATTTGAAATAATACGAAATTTAAATAAAATGGTAGAAAAATGGGTTGCCTCCCATTGAGCGCTTCTTTAAAGTCATTAGCTTGACTTTGTCGTGGTGATCGCTCATGACACTTTGAATAAATCTTTGGAGGACCTGTTCTTCTTGCTTTGATCAACTTCTCAACAATTTTGTTTACCTTCCGAGCTTGATTTTTCCTTTATCATACCGATATGATTTTGTTTTGCCGCCCGTCAAAGTCAACTAAGAAAATTTCACCTTCTTCATCAGCTTTGGTCACAGAAGACGGATGAAACTCCTCTTTCTGCACATATTCTTCTTCTCGAAGTGGTGCCTCCTAGTGTTGGGTAACAACTTTATCATCTAAGCTCCCTCCCTTCTGGTCAATGACATCAATCTCGAAGCAGGAATCTGAAGAGCTTGGAAATTTAATTGCTTTGAACACATTGAATGTAATGTGTTCATCATTCACTTTTAGCATAAGTTCTCCTTTTGGAACATCAATTACTGCCCGACCAGTAGCCAAGAAAGGACGACCCAAAATGAGTGGTACATCCCTGTCTTCGCACATATCCGAATAATAAAATCGTGAGGAATATGAACTTGCCCACTTTCACCAATATATCTTCAACTATTCCCTTGGGCGTTTGATTGTTCTATCTCAAGTCAAGTGTTCTTGTTGTTGGCTTTGCTTCTCCTAAACCAAGTCGCTTAAAAATAGAGTAAGGCATTAGATTTACACTAGCACCTAAATCACACAAAAGCTTTATCAAAAAATAAACTACCAATAGTGCAAGGAATATTAAAACTCCCCGGGTCTTTTAATTTTGGTGGTAGCTTGTTTTGCAATATGGCACTGCATTCTTCAGTTAGCGCTACTGTTTCGTGTTCCTCCAACTTTCGCTTATTTGCAAGAATGTCCTTCTTGAATTTGGCATAGCTAGGCATTTGAGCTAAGGCATCGGCGAATGGTATATTGATGTGCAGCTTTTTGAAAACATCTAGGAACTTCTTGAATTGCTGGTCTAGCTTATGTTTTCGCAACCTTTGAGGAAATGGAATTGGAGGGACGTAAGCCGGTGGTGGAATATAAGTCGGGGAGGAGTCCTGCTGCGGTGCAACTTCTCGCATCTAATTTATTTTCTCTCGCTTTGTCCGGACACGCTTCCTTTTCTACACCGCCTAGTCACATAAATCTGCGTAACCGAACACCGCTCCTCGTGGTAATTGCATTTACTTGCTCCTTTGGATTGACTTCGGTATTGCTTGGCCATGTGCCCGGTTGTCTCTCGGTCAACAATTTAGCCAACCGCCTAATCGATTTTCCATATTCTTGATAGCAACATCCTCCTCTTTTTCTCGCATCTCCTCCTGCCTCTTTTCGCATCTCCTTCAATTCGATAATAGCTTTCTTCCAGTCCTCCTTTTTTTTCTCTTGTGGCATTCCCGATTTGGTGGATTTTGAATATTTTGAGTGTTGCCATATGAGAAGTTTGGATGATTTCTCCATCCGAGATTGTAAGTCTCGTGAATAAGGATTATTCTCACGACGTGAAAATTCTCGAGCATATGCAACTTGCTCGGGAGATGATATATCAACTTTGGTCAAAGGACACTCGATGATTGATGGTTTGCTCCACATGTTACACGTATTGGTAAAGGCATCTCGAACCATATTAGCTGAATGAGAATATTTTATTGATTCCATCTGCTTTGCCAATGCATCAATTTTGCCAATAAAAGTGAATTGGTGTCCACCTCATGTAATCCTCGCCGCTTTCTTACGCAATCCTCTTTACGGCCACATAATAAATTGTTCACTCATGGTTTCGAATAGATCATAAAGGTCACCGTGGGATCTATTTTGGATAGAGCCACTAACTGCAGAGAATCTCTTGAAGAACGATTGGTTGGAGCTAGTCCGAATAGAAATAATGATTCGAAATGCTAAAGGAAACCATGACTTGGACACTTCCGGAGCAATTGTTTGAATCTTTCCCATGCCTCGTGAAAATTTTCCAACTCAGTTGTTGAAAATTGGAAATTTCATACTTCAACTGCTTTACTCTGGTGGAGGAAAATATTTCAATGTGAATTTTTGGATCGGATCTGTCCAAGTAGTAATGCTCCCAGTGCGTAGAGAATCTAGCCATTCTCTAGCTTTATCCTTCAATGTATGTGGAAAGAGCCTCATCTTGATGCTTCTTCGTTAACACCGTGGTATTTGAAATTGCCACGAATTCATCGAGCGAGAAATATGGTAATGAGGATTTTCATCATCATCCCATAAAACGCGGGTTGTTCGAGAATAAATTCATCACATCTCGGCCTCAAGCGGAAGTTGTCGTGTCCATAAGGTGGATAGACTATCTTTGGACCGATTTTCAACAATCGGTGGCATCATATACTCACCCATAAGAATATCTCGTTCACTAACTTCAACCGGTCGAGCTATTGGTGGTTGATTATTTATCCGATCATGCACTTGATTGTCGCCATTGTGTCTTCTTTGTGTTTTCTTTTCTCGTTTTTCACGTTGTCGCCTCGGTGAAAGCTTCGTTCAATTTCTCGGATCTAAATCAAATAGATCAAGATCTTTTGTATGCGTGGCATGCACACTTAACACCGAAAAATTAAAAATATATACAACTCAAAGAAGATCACGAAGAACTAAAATAATAAAAGAAAATAATCTAAAAATCAAAATCAAAATAAAAATAAAAATAAATAACAAAAAAAAATGTTAAAAACTAAACTATCAATTAATGTAGCAATTAATAAACTAGTCCCGAAGAACGGCGCCAAAAACTTGTTGTGCGATTTATATCCCGCAAGTGGACGGATCGTGGACAAGTAATATAGTGATAAAATAAAGTGTCGAACCCACGAGGACTAGATACTAAATTACCAATTAATTTCACAACTCAAATTTTAACAATGGAAATAAACACAAATTCAAATTTTGATTCTTACAATTCTAAACTAAATTAACTATTTTGATTAAATTGAAAATCACAATAAAAAGCAACTTTGAAATATGAGAACGAATTAAAGTTTAACAATACTAGGATTCACGAATCCACCGCCACATTCTACTCAACTATCTGTTAATCACTTTTTAGCTTTTAATTACCTTGGACTGAAAATCGGCGTTCCTAAATTAATCGAAAGCCTCTCTCGATGGTCAATCAAATCTATATGTTATGCGAACTTCATTATCTCTAATTAAGCTTCGAGCATAAACACATGCATTAAAATCTCAAGATCGCCTAAATAGATTTCATAAAGCATAATAGTAATCTCTATCTATTATTGGACCCTATGTTATTCAATACCACGTGCTTAATCTATATTGAATCTCTCGACTTCAATATAGATCACAATATATTCTAATGGTGATCGAGCATTAAAATAATAGAAAAAGCGCATAAAGAATAATCAATCCAAAAGCAATTAATTATTAAAACAGGAAAAACTTCTAATTAATTAAAAATCATGAGGTTTCATCGTTCATCCTAGAAAAAAGTAAATTAGTGGGACATGATTTCGTCAATTATGACAATAATTGACTTCATCATGATCCGGCGAAAGAAAAGAAGAAGAAATAAATACAACCCGTGACTTGGTGAAGAATCCTCAATCCCGAGCCTTGATCCTCGATTCTCCTCTTGTATCTTGTTTCCAAAATTCGTCTCCTTTGTTATGGCTATCATCTGGCTTTTATAATGCTCTCCAAAGACTCCAAGACGTGATTTAGGTAGTTGGATCAATATGGACTTCGTAAAGTTTCAATTCAATCAGGAAACTGCCTCAATTACATCACAGAATGCCTTGCGATCGCATGGTGTCTCACCTTGCGATCGCATGGTTTAGGTGATTAATGTTCTGCTGAAAATCTTGGGGACTTGCGATCGCAGCCTTCGTTAACCATGCGATCGCATGGTTAACTTAGGTTTGTTCCTGATTTCGTTTCTTTGATATTTGCATGCTAAGCCCTCCAGGTCTCTTTATCTGTTCAATTTAGTCTTCTTTTCTTCTGTTTGTCCTCTTTTCATCCGATTGATACTTGACTTTGATTATTTCCTAAAATAATAAGAAAACAACATGCAATTAAACTGAAAACAACTAAGAGTACTCATAATCATCCATTTTTGTGAGCCCAGATAAGTACAAAATTGTACTTATCGGTGAACTAATAATAAGCGGCATTTTGGTGCATAAATAGCGACGACAAATGTCGTCGCAATTGAAATGCGGATGATGATGTAAGTCACGTGAATCATGTATTTTCTCGTAAAGTGTGAAGGGGTCTATAGCGACGACATATGTCGTCGCTATATACCAACATCAATTTAGGCGGGAAATTTGGCGCCCAATTGTTATATATAGCGACGACTTAAGTCGTCGCTATACCTATTTTGATTAAATTTTGCAGGCGCGTGAATAATAACTTTTCTCGGAAAATGGGCATGCTCCTTTAGCGACGACTTCTGTCTATAGCGACGACAATGTCGTCGCTATAAACTCTTCTTTATCTTCTTCCCATCTCCGCATTTCTGTATTGCATACTACACACAATTAAAAAAAATTCTTCTCCATCTCCGTTTCTTCATCTCCATTTCTTCATAATCATCTCCAATTATTATCAGTATTGTATTTGTAAGAATATAGTATTTTACAAGTATGGATATTGATAAAAGTTGGACAACAATTAGAAATCGCACAAAGTCTGCAGATTTTGAAGCGGTTTGCAAGCATTTATAAACATGGCGAGGCCATACGTTAACGACAGAGGAAGAATTAAATGTCCGTGCAAAAATGTTTAAACGGTCTCACACATCCATTGGAAATTGTCGAGGCTCACATATTTCGTAATGGTTTTATGGAGAGTTATGTCACCGGATATATCATGGCGAGATTGATGTTCGTCTCGCGAATGTGTATAGACGAAATGAGCGAGATGGTGTGGAAGATGAGATGATGGATGTAATAGACGGCGTA
The DNA here is from genome assembly GCA_023638005.1 of Forsythia suspensa. Classification (NCBI taxonomy): domain Eukaryota; kingdom Viridiplantae; phylum Streptophyta; class Magnoliopsida; order Lamiales; family Oleaceae; genus Forsythia; species Forsythia suspensa. The sequence continues at coordinate 112,026 of JALRMA010000429.1, read as the reverse complement.
GTTGGTGATGAGCATGCGGTACAAGCACCGATGGTTACTATGACGAATCTGCTTCGGGCTCTCCATTCGAACTCGCACTGGAGTTTCATCATTTTCATCCCTAAATTTTTAGTCAAGTTGATGCATATTAAAGTTATGAACAAATGGACAAACAAGTCTGCATCGATGATCTTTTGAAATTGCTTTGAAGTTAGCATTCCCAAATATGAACTCAGGTTGACTCTCACTCACGAAGCTAAGAAGGCGATGACGAAGCTTGGTTTGGGTTACAAATCCATTCATGCCTGCAAGAACGATCGCAGTTGTTTTGGGGTAAACATGCCGATAGACAAACTTGCTCGATTTGCCGTGAAAGTCGTTGGGTTCACACTTCTAGAAAAGTGAGCGGGAAGAATGTTCCGCATAAGGTGTTGCGATATTTTCCTTGGCCCCAGACTAAAAACGTATGTTCGCGATGAAGGATACCGCAAAACTTATGAGGTGGCACAAAGATAGGAAGGTCTAGGGGCGATGATGAAATGCAACATCCCGTTGATGGAAAGGCATGGCGGGATTTTGACATGAAACATCCAATGTTCGCAAGTGAGATCAGGAATGTCAGGTTAGGTTTGGCCGCAGACGGATTCAATCCATTCGGTGACATGAGTCTATCGTACAGCATGTGGCCAGTAGTTGTAACAGTTTACAACTTGCCACCCTGGTTATGCATGAAGCCCGAATATCTCATGCTAACTCTGTTGATACACGGTCCTAAAGCACCGTAAGGACATTGATGTATTTTTACGACCATTAGTGGATGAGTTGAAGGAATTGTGGGCGATGGGATTGACACGGAGACGGTGGAACCAACAAAGAAGTTAGTATTCGATTGCGTGTAGCTTAGTTGTGGATCGTTAACGATTTCCCAAATGAGAAGTAGTTTGTCCGGTTGGAGTGGTCGGGGTACAAGGCATGTCCGACGTGCAACGAGGATACTCCTTCATCCGTGTGATAGGTAAGACAACTTATGTGGGTCTTTGTCGGTTCCCGCCATCCGGCATCATTTTCGAGCAATTTAGACTTGATGGGAGGATGATAGGCGACCACCTCCGCGTCGATTAACGCCTCTGACATTTTAGCACGCTTAAATCGTGTCGATATAGAAGTCCGTGAAATCACCCAAATTACGGTGGCGCTACAATTCGGAGAAGTGATGACGAGCTCAATTGAGAGAAAAAGAGCATTTTCTATGAGTTGCCGTATTGGACTTCTACCGAGCTCAAACATAACATCGATGTCATGCACGTAGAGAAGAATGTTTGTGATAGCTTGCTCGGCACAATTATGGACGATCCATTCAAATCAAAAGACACACGATCAATGCGGTAGCGATCTAATGCAATTAGGGATCAAAAGGAGTTGCACTTGTATCGAACGGGAATAAGTGGATGAAGCCCCGCGCATGTTACACCATGTCGCCTTCAAATCGTAAGAAATTTTGTCAATTTATCCGATCGGTTGAGTTTCCGGATGGCTTCGCTTCTAATCTTGGAAGAATATTGCTCCAAATGACGGTAGTATTATCGGGTTGAAGTCACATGATTGCCATATTATCATGCAACGGTTATTACCGATCGGATGTCGGGCGTTTTTGAATAAAACAATTTCCACGGTCATTATTGAACTGTACACGCGTTCTTGAAAAGCTTTGTGCAAGAACACTAAATGTTAGCGACATGATAGCATCCCACGATCACCTTGTACTCATTCTCCGTAAGTTGGAAATGATATTTCCGCCACCTTCTTCGACATCATGATTCACCTCGTAATGCATTTACCAGAAGAGGCAATCCTTGGAGGTCCTGTACACATGAGATGTATGTATCCATTCGAGCGATACCTGAAGAAATTGAAGGGCTACGTCAGAAATCGAGGTCGGCCCGAGGGATCAATTGCTGAAGGGTATGTTGTGGACGAGGCATTGACCTTTTGTTCGAGGTACTTCCAGGACATAGGGACAAGGTTCGATCGACCAGACAGAAGCGAGGATGCTACTGTTCCACAGACATAGCTTTACTTTTTTTCGATCATGATGTCACCCACTTGGAAAGCGATCACCAACGACGTTTCCTACTCAAGTTCAAAATCAAGCAATCTTTTATACCCCGAACAAGCATTATGAAGTTGAGCCATTCTTGCAATGAAGAAGGCGTTAATTCTTGATTATTATTCTTTTATCTCGAATTAACTTTATCATTTGAAACGAACTAATGAACGTTGATCTTCAATACTTTGTTCGTGAACATAGGCGGGAACTAATGAACGATGGGTCTGTCCAAACATCGAACTAGTGCACGTAAGAGACTTTCACGGTTGGTTCTCTGAGAAAGGTAAACGAACATCGATCGAATAAAATTGCAAGTTTTCAACATAATTGCTTTCAATAACGAGAATAATTCTTGTCATGCAATATATGCAATGCGCGCCAAAGCCACAACCATCAAGTTTCTCATGAGTTATTTGCGTTGGCGATGGATGTTACCAGTAGGTTATGTCATACACGGCTTGTTTTCAAAGGAGTTCGGTTCGTGACATATGATCGTGATATTCGAAGAAAAACTCAAAATAGTGGTGTGTCCGTCCCAGGGACTGGGGGTGAGAATTACTACGGGCAGCTGCAAGATATACTGGAGCTACAATATGGACCGAAACTTTCAGTCTATCTGTTCCGATGCAAGTGGTTTAAGTGTGATGGGAGACGGATGGTAACTGAGAATAACGTTACCAGTATTGACATCAGTGCAGAGGCATTCAAGGATGATCAGTTCATACTTGCTAGCCAAGCACAACAAGTGTTCTACATTGAAGATCCATCTCGTGGTCCGAATCAAGCGAGTAGTACAAATTGTCCGTCACGAGAGCACGTGGGACACAGTGGGAGCTAACATCACAGAGATTGACCTGCTCCACAATAACTACTCTTCCGGTTTATCTCTAGTCGTTGATCTTGGCAACATAGAGCATGTATCCTTGCACCGCGATGATGATGAAGCCGATGAGATCGATGCATCGGTTGTCGGGAGAGCCTCGTCGACATCTTTGCGGGGAGAAACTTCGTTTATAAACGGCGATGATGTTGAAGACGATACAAATGCGTATCACGAGGATGAAGAAACATCGAGTGAAATCAATGAGGGGCGTCGATGAACGATGATGTAGATCAATCGTATCATGATAGTGAATCGATTGAAATGTTATTGTGCGTCACTAAATTTGCAATGAAATTACTTTAAAAAACGCATGTTCAAATTGTTGTTCTTGTTTTTTCGGCTTGAATGTTTGTCATTCATTCATCGGTTCATTGGTATTGGTCAAAACGCGAGTTTGGATGGAGTTTCAACATTTGTGTACATAATGTAGAACAAAAAAGTTCTACAATTGTACAAAAAACATGATTTCATTTTCCCATTATATCTTCAATCGTAAAACTTGAAGGACTTAAGTTGCAAATAAAATTGAAGAAAATTGAAATAAAAGAAAAATTAAGAGGACCCAAATGAAAAATGTTTAAAGTTGAATGACCCAAATAAATATGAAAACATAAAATTAAATATTCAATATTAAATACTAAAAATTATTATTCATAATAGTAAATCTCATTAAATATGAAATATTAAAAAGTCAATATTAAATACTAATAATTTATAATTGATATTATTAAATATCAATAAATATGAAAACATAAAAATTAAATATTAAATACTAAAATTATTATTCATAATATTAAATCTCATTAAATATGAAATATTAAAAATTAAAAATTAAAATTCAATATTAAATACTAATAATTTATAATTGATATTATTAAATATCAATAAATATGAAAACATAAAAATTAAATATTAAATATTAAATACTAAAATTATTATTCATAATATTAAATCTCAATAAATATTAAAAATTCAAAATTCAAAATTCAAAATTCAAAATTAAATACTAATAATTTTTATTGATATTATTAAATCTCAATAAATATTAAATATTAAAAATTCAAAATTAAATAATAATAATTATTATTGATAATATTAAATATTAAAAATAATTGATAATATTAAATATTAAAATTTTTTCATAATATTAAAAAGCGGGAAAATTAATAATTATAAAAATTATTGCAATTAAAATATCCCCTTCAAATGAGAAAGCAACATTTAATTTTCTGTAATGTATTGTCAATAGCGACGACATTTGCTGAAAATTGGGCGCCACCTTTAAGGCGCGTGTTCAAAAAAGTTGAAAACATGTCGTCGCTATAGTGTCAATAGCGACGACATATGTCGTCGCTATAGAGTCAGACCTTTTAATTCACATAGAACCTTCTTCTTTTCCATTTCTGCTTTGGTTGTTCTTCTTCCGTTCTTTATTTGTCATGGCTGCGTCTGTGCCTTGAATCGTCAATTGGGTTGCTCTCTCCTCTCTCTCTCACAATCGTCCGAGACTCCCATCCTCAGCAACAAAGGTGAGCTCTCTCTCTCTCATCGCTCTATCTCACTTATAAATTGAATGATTTTTGGAAGTTTTAGCAATCGATTTTTGTTGAATATGGGGTGTGATTAATTAACTAATGAAAAAAAAAATTTCCCCCAATCGGGATTTGAAAGTATTATCGTTGTGTGTGAATTTATTTGTTCTTTTTAGTTATTAATTCCAATAAAAAAACCAACTCAAATTGGTCAAACAAGAAATGCATTCATAGACTGAAAAATTCAGGCTTATTTGTGTTTGTATTTGTTTTAATAAGCATCCACATCATTACCATTCTTTGATTTTTCATTAGGATTGAGTTCACATTCCATATATCTCTTTCCGTTAACCATCAACAATTTATCAGAATAACAAAGTTATTTTTCTTACTTTTAAATTTCTGGTTATATATATGAAACTGATATCTTGTTAGCTATTTAGTTCATGATCTTTCACTACATAAATAGGAAAATTATATGTTGGGTCTTTTTATTGTTGTTTTTTCTTGCTTGATTACGTTATATAAATATAGAATCAAGTATTACAAGAAAAATTTGTGTAGAATTGTTTAATTTATATGTTCAATAAGAATCCCATTGTAATTTTTCTTGTTGAGTGAATTGAGATGGGGAAGGATGTGGGACTTTGAGAGGATTGGCATTCTTGTGCATGTTTCTTCACTTAGATTTCTAGTAATTATGAGTAACCCTTCAGACTACAATTTCTTCAGTTTTGTCTCCCTTCCCATGGTACATCTGCAAATTGCAACTTTGAAGTGTTTGTCCTTGCTCCATGATTAGTCAATGATGAAACTGTTTTCTCTTGGTGCACGTTTCATACTCATTCATATCCCTCTTTGAACTCAAGCTTTCCATATGCGCACCAACATATCTAAAAGCATGGAAACATGCTGTCATTTGCATTTTATTGTTCTTTTTGATTAGTGACCTAAAGTAACGAGATTTTATTTTCAACGGTAGGTTTATTTGTAAGATCTGTTTTAGTTATCCAGGAACAGGTGGTTCAATACACAATTAAGCAAACCTTAATATTTTTAATTGAATTTATTGTTATTATTTTTGATAGAAGTTCATTGACACATAAAATTCAAAAGTTCACTAGTTTGGATGGTATTGAAAGAAATGTGTACTGGTACAAGTACTTCTCATAGAATGGCACAATCAAGCACAACTAAGTTTAGGGACTTATTTGAAATTAAAGTAAGTTTAGGGACCAATTTATAATAAAATATAATAAAGTCGAATTTTCTCATAAATTCAAAGTTTAGGGACTTATTTGCAATAAAATAAGTTTAGGGACCAATTTATAATAAAATATAATAAAGTCAAATTTTCTCATAAATTCAAAGTTTAGGGACTTATTTGCAATAAAATAAGTTTAGGGACCAATTTATAATAAAATATAATAAAGTCAAATTTTTCCATAAATTCAAAGTTTAGGGACTTATTTGAAATTAAAGTAAGTTTAGGGACCAATTTATAATAAAATATAATAAAGTCAATTTTTCTCATAAATTCAAAGTTTAGGGACTAATGTGCAATAAAATAAGTTTAGGGACCAATTTATAATAAAATATAATAAAGTCAAATTTTTCCATAAATTCAAAGTTTAGGGACTTATTTGCAATTTTACAGTAGTTTAGGGACCAATTTGAAATAAAATATAATTAATTCAAAATTATCCATAATTTTAAAGTTTAGGGACTTATTTGCAATAAAATATGTTTAGGGACCAAATTAAAATAAAATATAATACATACAAATTTTCACATACATTTAAAGCTAGTATGGCTGACGTGATATTCGCAATTATGTCATGTGTTAATATGGCTGACGTGATGTCGCACGGAGGTGATGGTGCAGGAGATCCTCCACAAGCAGCCATCTCACCGGCTCCCTTCGACATGCGAGTCTGGTAAGACGTTTCTTTCAAATTGTAATTATTTATTATTTTATACATATCGTTGAAGAAAATCGTATGATCAATACATTTTACATTTTTTCATTTTTTTTACACCCCCGCCAAAGCGACGGGGTATATCTCGAGGCATCAATCTTGAGATGGTTTGGCAGGCGAATGGGAAGATGCCACTTCCTATTGTCGAACGCACAATGCAGCCGATCGGGAATAACGCCAAGTATTTCACGCAGCTGGTTGGGAACCAAGTGAGATTCATCATGCCCCCGTGCTACCCTTCATGGACGAGGTTCCGGAGGAGCGGCGGGCATGGTTATGTAACATTATCGAGGTATGAGCGTAAATTAGTTTTGTTATTAGTACACTTTATTAATACTTGTTTTACGACTTCTACACTAACATATTCTTTTTTCACTCTTGCGAGCTACTTGATCTGCGGGCGATCGGTCGCCCGACAGAGTACCGGGCGAAGATGTGTCGCGATGAGATCGTCTGGCGGCTGATCGTTATCGCGATACAAACTCAACGCGCATAATCACTTAAAAGCGCATGGACCGAAGCCGACCATACGGCGAGATGTTATGAGGACCGCGTAAGTGCATTGACTTCTTCACCATCCTACTTTCGTGGTAAGTATTGTTTATATATTGTTTACGATATTTTATATACTCTTTAACTAATACATTTTTGCTAATCAATTATATGTTATACCTTGAGATGGTCCTCCAAAAATAAAGCCAATCGGGTAAGGCTAAATACCCGGCGCAGCGGGTCGAAGAGCTTCTACGCCGCGCGTTACGATCGATACAACATATAAATTTTCAATATCATTATAAATATCTTCACTACATTACGTAAAAATGTATATTAAATTTCACGTTTAAATTGTCGTGGCGGGACCCCGAGACCCGTAGTGGCGGGGATTATTGATTCCTTCCGGACGTTTCACACCTTCCGGATGGCATTGGGTCAAGCCGCGAAGCTACCGGTGACTATGTGAGAATTTTTAAATTATGTGAATATAATTTTATCGACATGCATGATATTATTATTTATTATTATTTTTTCAAGCAGGATAAGCTTGTTGAGTTCGAGAGAGACTCAATGCAGACACAAGTCGCCTCCAATAGCGCGTCGTTAGGCGAGTGTGCTATTGCAAAGGAGGTTCTCGGATAACGACGAGGTTACGTCCGTGGGGTTGGTCGGGTTCCGAAGGGCACCTCTCACTCGCTAGATTCGACTGCTGCATCGTTTGCCCCACAAGGAACTTCCCATCAGTCCTCTGCAGACCCCCAGAATAATAATGTTCGGTTTGCCATGTACGAGGAGTAGCTACGCCAAATGCAGCGTGAAATTGAGCTTCTAAAAAGTAAAATACCAGTTGCGCCTGCGGATGAGGAGGACGGGGACGGGGACGAGGACGGAGGGTCTGTAGATTTTTTGAATTTTTATATATTATTTATATTATTTGGAAACAAAAAAAATTTTAAAAAAAATTCAAAAGCGTTTATAAGCGGCGACAATGTCGTCGCTATAAAGGTAATTACATTATTTGTATTAGCGACGCCTTTGTCGTCATTGTAATGGATGCTGCGTATGGCGGCGACACAATGGTCTCTATTATTTTGTCTATAGCGACGGTTTTTGCGGCGACTATGTCGTCCCTATAAGTCCGTTTTCGAGATATGGTCACGACTCTATTGAGACGACATTGTCATCGCTATACATACAAATTTATATAGAGACGACGTAGAGTCGTCACTATAACTCTAGAGACACTAACTTGTTGCGGCGACATATTGCGACGACGTTGTCGTCTCTAAAACCTTAAAGATACGACTTATGAACATTCAGCGACGACAAATGTCGCCGCTATTTCCCTCATTTCTGGTAGTGGATGTTGCCGAAAAGTATCCATATACGGCAACAAGCATTGCACGTTGTTAAAAAAAAAAAGTTCGTTGTCATTTAGTTTATAGCAACGTTCATTGTTCGTTGTCATTTAGTTTTAACAATGTATATTTGAACGTTGTCTTTACCTATGTCATTAACAACGTTCAATGTCCGTTGTATTAGTTTTTAGCAACGTTCACTGTTCGTTGTCATTTAGTTTTAGCAACGTATATTTGAATGTTGTCTTTACCTATGTCATTAACAACGTTCAATGTCCGTTGTAATTTAGTTTTTAGCAACGTTCATTGTTCGTTGTCATTTAGTTTTAGCAATGTATATTTGAACGTTGTCTTTACCAATATCTTTAACAACGTTCAATGTCCGTTATCATTTAGTTTTAACAACATATATTTGAATGTTGCTTTTACCTATGTTGTCATTCATTTTCAACAACATTTTTGTACACGTTGTCTTTACCTTGAGTTTTTTTTATCGATTATTTTGAATTATATTTTATCTATATTCTTGTACATTTACTTTCTCAATCATTTACATACAAATTACATTGTAGATATAATAAAATCCAATACATACACCACATCAACGCTTAACTGGAATTTATACAATATTAATAAAATGTGTCATACAAAATATAGCCTACAAATTTTTTAATACAAAATTTGAAACAAACCTAGCAAAACACGTCCCGGAAGTTTTTTAATATGTTGTACATTTAATCTACCAAAATATAGCTAAACAAACTTGATAACTAACACCTCGAATCAACGAATCCGTAACGTCTAACATTTATTGTCCGAAGATTCAAGTTACAAGCTCCTGACTGATTACAAATGTCCAAACCATGATTGCTGCAAGAAAAATATATTCAATCAACTCACTAAAATACTTGAAAGAAGTAATATAGTAAATAAAATGCATAGTTGAGCAATAATGATTCCTGATCTTATACCGTGAACCAAGATATGAATTTATATAATTATAGTTTCCACTAAAATATAACTACTCCAGCAACGGTCGTACAACCAGATCTGCCTATTTTACAAGTTCAGTGGTACATTAACAAGTCCAGCCAAAACAATAGTTTATTAACCTAGCAGTATAGTTTCTTTGCGGCCATGACATCTAATTAACAAATGCAAAAACATTCCAAAACTAAATTTCAATGAATTCAATTCACATTGAATTTTAAGCAAGTTAAGCTTATTAGCTTTTGAGCTTCTCAAGCTTCCATGGAGTAAAAAAAAATCAGAAGCGTAGTTATTATCTTGTACAAGATACTCCATTTGGTAAAAGAAATTTCCATCGTGGCTCCAATCTTGTACAAGATACAACATAAGTACTAGACATCCAACTAAGATATATATCATTCTCCAAATAGAATGCAATTTCAGATTCATACTAGCAGTTTGCAATTCATGACACCAGCTCGTCATTAATCAACAACTCAATGTTCTAAACTCAATAAGAAAAGTCAAACTATTAATTCAAGTAAACTCAAGGTTGTCATTGATGAAATCGGCCAATAGGTCAGCAATGATATATATGTCTATATAGCTCAAGACATAGCATGCAATAGAATATTATTGCAAAATTTGTATCATATTCACTATCATTTGCACCGATGCTATAGAATTGCTTAGCAAGTTAGAATACTTGATCAAGTTAATAAGGCACTATTTGAAAGATGTAAAAAGAAATATGTTATCATGAAATTTAGAATATATATACAAGATAAAGATTGTGAATATAACTAAAAATCAACAACATAACATCACAATTTCCATGTTGCTCTAATATATATTAATTAATTAGAATGCAAAAACCAAACCTATGTAAATTTGTGTCTAGATTCATTTATGTGTCTCGTTGGGTTTATAAATCTCAAATAGTATTCAAATTATATTCAAATGGATTTAAATACACTCCGGTGACCATGTATGCTCACTATTCATCAATGCATCTAATTCAAATGGCAAGTTTCCTGCATCTCAACCAAAGAGGTTTCATGAACAAGCATCCATATTTAACCTTGTTAACACAATCCAAATGCCAGCTGGGAGGCCCCCAACCATTTTGACACCCCTAGTCATAAATGCATTACTTCAATAGAAATTCGGTGGTCAAGATTAATCCCAAATAAAGTTACTTGCGGCTAAAAGAATAAACAAATTCATATTTTAGCATAAGTTGGCCCAAATGGCTTCCAAATATGGTATAAAGATAATCACAACTCTCACGAACGTAAGCTAAATACCACACTATTGGTGGGTTGAAAGATGCGTTTTGGATCTTATCTTTCTATTGGTGGGTTGAAAGATGTGTAGCAAAGGATGCCCTTTGCTTACACTTGATTAATTTGAATGGGAATTTCAGCAGACAAAAGAAAAGATAGCTGAATGAAAATTATAACCATCGCGAATCGAATATTTCTCATGAATTATCTCGTGCAGATTTTTCTTCTTACATGTGAAAGAATATCTCATGTATGATATTTGTATGATCAGCATGCACATTCTAAATTTACAAGTGCCAAGGCTCGCTTGCAATATAGATGTTAGTTCAACAATATATACATATAAATTAGAAAGATACACGTGAGTAAACAAAACAGAGGGTAGCCAGGCATACCTGGAAACAAGAACCAAAGTTTTATGAACCTTGATTGCCAGTTCCTCACCATCAGTTTTAGTAGCATGATAAACATTGGCCTGTTGGAAGGAAAGCAATTCAAGAATAGACATTCAAATTTAATGTAGTACAAGGGTACCCCCCAACACGAAGAAAAGAAGAGGTTCAAGAGCATCGTTGTGTCACGGACCGCAACGTGCAGCGAGACTCGAGGAGTTGGCCCTTGACACATTGACTTTCCGGATCATTAAACATGGAATATCAAAGAAGAAGAAAGGGAGAATCAATAGAATCGAGGATAGGAATACATCTACTTCTTTTCCGTGGAAATGCAGCCATTGATTTAGTTAAATACACCATGTTCAAACATTTTGAACAAAACCATCCGGGTTCTAGGATTAATTGCACGAAAGCAAGAGAAGATTGTTAAGCACAATCGATTCGGGCCCCTAGTCTCGGTAATATTTTGAGAAAGCGTAGTAGCATGTAAATAACAAAATCCCGTATAAATGACAAAAATTGATGCCATAGATTATGGAGAAATGCATGCCCCACACGTGCACAAAATAGATAAAGTGCGAGTGGAGCTACTATTAGTGCATCACGGTTGAAGTAGACAAATATGCTTTGTTACTCTCACAAGTACATGTATGAGGAAGTCCAGGAATGCATACCAATTGATGCCATAGATCATAAGCTTCTTCCACGAGCTATGCCAAAGTTGTTCTGTTACGAAATTTGTTAAACAGTGAACTAAGCAAAGAAGTGTCCTTAAGCAGATTTACAGTATGCTTAAGCAGTAAAATTGACAGCGATGGAAAGGCAAATAAAATCAACGCCTTGGAGCCGGGGCCTGTGTTCAACACAGTGTCCTTAAAGCAATATTCGCCCCCTCACCGAAGTAACGCGAGCGCTTACTTCCCGTGATCTGACGACTTGTATTACAAAATAAATGGATATCGGTTTTGGAGTTACGTTTTTAAATGAAAAACGTAAAATAAAATTCCAAAACACTTTGTGGCCAATTTTTGGTTCATTCGGTTCGACATTCGGTAATGCAGGGACGCTACTTTTACAAGTTCAAGGCTCGAAGGCCAAGTCGGTCCAAGATTTCTCCCCCCTCCCTGCGCGCGCGTAGGCCATGGAGGAGACTCTATGCAACAATTGGTTACATCTTACAAAATGTTAACCATATATAAATTGGTCCACAATCTTATTTTTATCCGATGTGGGACAACTATTTAAGTTTTCCACACATTTCCATATTTTATCAATTTTCCAATATGGGATGGAACTATTTATATTCCCCATAAATTCCCACTATTCCATTTGTAACCAATGTGGGATTGTAATCCCTTTTAAGGCTCCTCTCCCAATCCCACTTCTCAAGCAATGTGGGATTCAATTTCACTTCATTAGTGAAAATCTATTTTCCTCCAATATATTTTCCAACAGTTCCAAAATCAACAACTGTGTCTTGGTTGCCTGATGTTGTAAACACTGCTGAATCAATAGGCAATGATTTGCCAATTAACAATGCTTTCTGCAAATATAAATTATAATGAGGCCTAAAATACCAAATGAAAGAATAAAAAACAGCAATACTGTGCAGTATCTCCAAATTTCTGAACTTTTTCTATGTAGGTAAACTCATTTTCATTATTAAATTTTTGATTTCCCCTTTTAATATGGCACATGATAACGCGAGGGTCGCTATATTATATTTATGTGAAAGTGCATAATGAGTGAATCGCAAAATATTCAACTTTGTCACCTCAAACCCCACACGTACATTACATATAAAGAGACGTGTAATATGTACATCATATCCACCTTATTTTGTTCTTTTCTTTTGGAAATAGTAGGTATATATAGTATTATATTATATAATTAATGAAACAAGGAATTTGGTAGTTGAACTATGCAATCAATTTTCGTACTATAACAAATACATACACATAATACATACAAATCGACCGGGTATATATACATACACTAACACGTTTTAGTATACAAGTAATATGTCTTGTGTACTTTTAAGTCAAGAATACTAAATAAGATAACTGAATAAAATTTGGACTATCATTGATGTTTTAACTTTTTTTTTTTTTTTTTTTTTTGTCTTTCATATTGTATGGACTTGTCTAATTTACCTAATCAAACGTAAATTAACAGTATTAAGTGTTATAATTTTTTTAATGATCACGTACGATAATGGTAGAATTTTTCTTAATTAGGTGGTATTTTATTCGGGCAAGGACGATTATATATACTGACATGGATGGATTTAACAACATTTAGTGTGTCAACTAGGATTTCAATTCGCCAAGTGGCATTTTCCGTAAAGTTTGTGGAACGAAATCCTAATAAGTACAATTCTTCAACATCTGCAACCCAAGAAACCGAAGAAGAAAGAAAACCCAAATCAAGAAAAAGAAGTTGCAAAAAAAAGTAAAGGCTACTTAAAATCTGTAAAATTGAAGGGTTTAATTAAGTTTGAGAATGCGATTTATTACTCGTCAATCATAATCTTCTATTTGACGCTGTTATACTCGTGGTAGTAATTAGCGTTAGGCAATTAAGCTATTAAAGTACAAATTAAATCTTCATAAGATGAAAATGTGAGAATAAGGATATTCAGATGGATACGTGATTATATATACTCAAATCATAAATAACATATAAGACGAGGATATACACCAAAACAAAGGTGACACCGGTAGCTATCAATCTCATCATTATCGTGGTTAGGATTGCTCAAGCAAAACTGTACGTACCACAACCAAGTTCACGCACCACAGCTAAGGTTGTCTGGCATACTGGAAGGTAAAAATGCAATGTGAGATAAGATTTTATGCCTCCTAAGAGGTGATGCCGAAGATATAAATCACACGCCGAAGGTTTTGTAATAATCAAAAGTCCCTAGATTTGGTTCAAGTAATCAAATCTTTTTACATTTTAGGGTTCTACTTTTAGAATATATTTCTACCAATATACTCAACATTTGCACTATAATGACCAGTGTGGTAGGCAATTCAAATAATGTGAAATAAATTGTTTATAGCAATAGCAAGAAGTCATTAAAAACGTATTTTTTTCTTTATTAAATTTTTTGTTCCCACGACCCACGTTAGACCTTTGACATAATGTGTACGCATATGAACACGCGTGACTACAAATATTCAAATCAACATCCACATGTATATTATATTAAAAAGAAATAGCATAAACTAAAAGCATGCGCATTAGATGTGTTAATTTTAGCTAGCCACATAGACAATAAAGTAAATGATCAAGACAAAAAAAAAAAAGCAGAAAAATAATTAAATATCACGTCAGCTGGTTAAAGTGCTAGCTAAAGTTAGCAAACTAGTTAATATATGACCATAATAAATGCAACTAACATACTAACACATCCAATGCAACTAACATACTAACACAAGTCAATAAAAACGTCTCACTTTCATTATTAAATTGTTGATTTCTCCTTTTAACATGGCACATGATAACACGAAGGTCGCTATATGTATATGTGAAAGCGCATAATGAGTGAGTCGCAAAATATTCAACTTTGGCACCTCAAACCCCACACGTACATATAGAGAGACATGTAAAATGAACATCATAACAACCTTATTTTGTTCTTTTCTTTTGGAAATAGTAGGTATATATAGTATCATATTATATAATTAATGAAACAAGGAAGATTTGGTAGTTGAAGTATGCAATCAATTATGTTTAAATAACTTTTAAGTTGGATGCAAATACCCATCTAATTTTGATGATTCTTTGATTTTGTTTATCTGAACCAAAGGTCCATCTGTATACAATTATCATTCACTTTCGTTAATCTTTCTCTGAACCCCTTCCTTCTGTCATCAATGGCCACTTCGCAGCTGAAACACAGATATCCTGTCTTTCTGAGTCCACTTCTGGAAAATCAAGATTTCCAGGATTTCTGGTATCATAAACTCATGATGAACAAAAATTTAGAAACCTTTCCTGGGCATGGAATACTCATTCGATTTGCCGCCCTCGAACTCAAAGGAAAATTTAGCTCAAACTGTCACCAAGTAAGTTATTTACTGAAGAATCTTGAGGGTTTATTGTGGTATTTCCAATCTAAAAGTATACAACATTACGAGGAACTTTCCAAAATTTTATTGTCATTATTGCAAGAGGTTAGAGTATTCTTCGCATTCCCAAAGCAGCAAGTGTCCAATGGTACTGCATACAATCCTCCACATGAAATTGTTGGACTCTTTATTGACTTTCTCCTCAAAATTTTAGAAGAAATAATCGTTATTAAGCCATATTTCATTGTTTCAGTCGAGGGTTCAATTGAAGATCTTCGGAAAAAGCTTCTTCTTCTTCTCAACTTTATTAGGGATACAAAATTGCTGCAGCCCTCTGAAGTAAATCTATTGACACACATCGAAGCTGTGCTCAACAAGGTTGGAAGTTTCTTATATTCATTCTTTTCGTCAGGAATCAAGTCCTGACGCCAAGAATGGATTTGGAACTTTCAGATCTATTACGAAACTTTGAGCTCTTGGAAGTGAAGATTTACTCAAACGTGCCAAGTTGCACAACTCGAAAGACTGCAGTGGTTTCACTCTTCATTGTTTGTTCTCTCCTTGATGATCTCACTGACCTACTCAATCACAAGGCTGACAAGATTGTTGGTGTGAACGATCAAATTGTAACGCTATATGAGGAGCTAATGTTATTACGATCCTCCCTCACAGATAGAACATTGCAGCAACATCCAGAACTTGAAGAACTTGTGATACAAACCACAGACATAGCATACGAAATTGAATGTGTTATCAACTCATTTCCTCCTGTCTGGTATCTCACCCACTGGCTCCCCCAATTCATTGACAAGATTAAGCTTATCATGATGGGTATCAAAGAAACGAAGAACAATATTGAAACTGGCATTGTAGAAGTCAAAAACTATCCAACTGAACAAGTATCGTCGCAAGAAATTTTAGAAGACATTGTTTTGTAAGAGCAGAGATTGTAATCGTTTTGAATTCCTTTTGTTTTCTTTTCTTATATAATTTTTATTTTTATTTTTTGGTCATGGTGGATGCTGAATTGAACGGAATTAACTTTCATGCAAGTAACTTTGTATGTCCACTCATCATTTTCACTAGTTTGAACAAAAAATGATAAGATTGGCTCTCATCGGATCTAAACAATCTTATTTTTTAACATAAAGAGATAAAGAAGTCATTGCAATTGGTGAAAATCCTAGGCCTACTAAAGCACAAAAATAGAGAAAATTTTGAAACTTGTCATAAAATAGGTATCTCGATTTACTATTTGTACATGTTATTATTAAATTTTCGTAAAAACGTTTAACAATATCTTATAATATTTGTAATTAAGAAATGATTATTAATTAATAAAATATAAAATTCTTATTACTGAAAAAAGTATCTAATATATCTAAGTGAACAGACGAATGGACCAACAAGGTTTACATTGTTAAAGTTTAGGGACCTTTTGCAGTATATAGTTTAGGGACCAACCATATTTTTTAGATGCTTGTGTGACACCCCAAATTCCATTGGAACTCAAGAGTTACTAAAAATTTTCTTTCTTAAAAATAATGTAGCATACTATTTTTGTAATAACAGAAAAATATGTAAACATCTAATTAATTTCATAAGCATTAAATATCCAAATGGTCCTTAACAAAATATACTAAAACTTCCAATAAAATCTTCAAAAATAAAGCTAAACGTGTAGAAGCTAATGTTTGAAAATTAATTTAAATTTCAAATAATTAAAGAAATCCTCTATAAAAGTTTGTAAGTTATTTGACAATCCATTGGCACGGCAGTAGCTTCATCAACTTGCCACGCGTTTCGCTCAAGGTCCGGGTATCATCTTTTAGTTTTCAAGAAAATAAAATTTTAGCTTTCGGTGCCGCTACTGAACTTCCGAGTATGATTTAAAATATTTTAGTCGCGATAATTTTTGCACGAGCTTACCTTTTATTTTCATATGACGAACATGAAATTTTTATTAATCACCGAGACTAATTAAATTTTCATAACCCGAATAATTTTTTTTTTCGCGAATTAATTTTGGTTTAATTGTAGAACAATTTTTTAAGTTAAAAAGCATCTTCTCGACCAACTTTTTGGTCATTTATGTAGCTTAGTGTCGACACCATTTCAGCCCATTTATTCTTCCGTGTTTTAACCTAACCCGGTCTACCTAACTGCAAGAAAAAAGGGAAATTTTCACAAGTAAACCATCTTATGTTATTATTTATAAAAAAACTGTAACAAGTTTTTTATTCCAAAAATATTGGGTTTCATCTAATTTTTAATTAATTATTTAATTGATTAAATATTGTAACAAAATTTTAATTATCTCATTTACTATTTTGATTAAGATTTTATATATAATTAATTAATATATTCTCTCTCATCAATCTAATCTATCTCATGTTTCTCTCTCTTTCATTATTTACTCTCTCTTTCATTATTTACAATCCTAATCATTTCAACATCTCTCCAACATTACAATAAACTGCAACTCATCTCGGCCAACTGCAAAGCGTCTTTTTCATGCAAATTGTGTCCAATGATAACATCCCATATTTATAACCGAAATAGATTTTTGTAACATCGTTTGCAACAGATTAATAACAGATAGAACAAAACATATTTTTGTAATATTGTTTGCAACAGATTAATAACAGAGACAACAAAACATATTTTTGTAATATCGTCTGCAACAAATTAGTAACAGAGACAATGCAAACTGATTTTGTAACAATGTTTGCAATAGATTAGGAACATGGATAATGCAAATTGAATTTTTAACAACTTTTGCAACAGATTAGTAAGCATCTATTCGCCGACGACTTCCTTCAATATGTGTATCCATATGCAGTTCCTTTGTCCGTCGACTTTCTTCAATATGTACATCCAAATGACTTTCTGTTTGGAATGTAATGCAGCTTCTTCACATAGTCGAGCGACTCCTTCTTTGCACCGATTGAGTCATTATCTTGAGTAGGCGTATCCATGTTGGATATCTTTGTCCAAATGACTAAAATTTCTACAAATTGGGGTTAGGCTTTCACATAGTGATGGAACCCTAGAGATTAGAGAGATAAGATTATACTGTTGGCGGCAATGTCGACGATATGGATGTGCTGAAGAGGGATAGAGAAGATGAATATGGTATTTTCTATCTACCACGGTTTTCTCTCTCTCTCTCTCTCCGCGAAATTAATCGGGATGTATATTGTATTTTCTTTTATAAATATTATATTATATAAATATATAGAATAATATATAAATAATACCCAAAGATTTTTAGAATAAAAACATTAGAAAAGTAAATTTAACAATATATTGTATAGACATAGTAATGGATGTAATTTCCTTAAGAAAATATCCTCCCAAAAAGTCCCTAATCCCAGCCATAATTTAGCTCACAAACAGTCCCTAAAACTCAAGATTAAACCACCATGATCTCCCCTCCTTTCAGCCCATTTTCTGTCACACTTTCAACATCTTTTTACCCATTTATTTTCAGATAAAATCCTTGCCATTTAATCTACAAAAACCGTCCAACCTGCCCCCATTTTGCTGATGAAGAAAAAAAAAAAAAGAACCTCCAGCAGCTCCTTTTTTCAGCCCCACTATCTACCCACTTTCCTCACATTTTCACCATCTATGTACCCATTTTCTTTTCAGCTAATTTACCCCCGATTAATCTGCAGGAAACCACCACAATTCCTCCCTAACCATGATGAAAATCGGCCCCCTTAATTCCCCTTTCTCCATTAGTTTCTTTTAGCACATAAAGATAATCAGAACTTCAGCCCCAACAGCTCTCTTTTCCGGCCTTAAGCATCTGATTTTCCCCTCCCCTTCAATCACCAAAATACTCCAGATTCTAGCCCTCATATTCCTGTCAATTCTCTCCATCTCAAGCACCAAGAATCCTCCAGCAATCTGCCATATTTTTCACTCAGCAGTCAGCCCCCAATGCTGTCCATGAACGCCATTCGCTGCCGGAATTTTCAGCCAAAATACTCCCTTTTATCCTTTGAAGAATTCGGCCCTACGTCCCACTTTCCTTCAAATCACAAAATTTCCTTCCAGATTCTAACCCTTTTTTGCCAGCCCAAAACCCTCCTTTGCCTCTCAATTCTCAGCCTAAACAACAAGAAGAAACACCCTTCTTCCTTCCCAGATTTCGGCCAATTTCCCTCTCTTGTTCCACTCTAATCTTTCTCCTACATCACTCACTATTGTGCACTATAATACGTATATAGAAAAGGGCAAGCGTGCGTGTTTTTTCTTTGAAAAGTGCAGCAACTTTTTTTTACCATCAACTGCAACTAAAAATCCTTTTGAGGTAGTTTCTTATGCTACCAAATTTTAAGTTATATGATTTTAAATTGAGAAAATGATATGTAAATTGATTGCAATGTTTAAATGTTACAATTGGAACTTTATGATTGTGATTGAAAGTAATCGCATATGTATGTTAGTGATTGAAGGTAATAACTTTTAAGTTCATGTAGTGCTGGTTACCGAATATGTTGTTCATATGTATGTTTTAAATGATTGGCATGTCGCATACTAATTTTGTATATTTTCTCACATGATAGTATAATTTACTACTGAGTGTTTCTTATGAAATACTCACTCCAAAATGATTAAATCCTCATATTGATGTGATTGGCATTGGTGCGATGGTGTAGAGTAGTGGCCTTGAAGAAATTGGCGTAGTTTGATTTTAATTATGTTTTGGCGTCGATATAATCGAGCCATTTATGATGTAAATTTAAATACATTGTTGAACATGTTTTTAATTGTAAAGTTGATGAAACCGAATTTTTATTAAATTGCCGTTTTGGAATTTGAAGATGAGGTTGCCTAGATATATTTCTTGAAATTCAGCTTTACGCCTACAATTGAAATATCATAACTTATTGTGTATTATGAATTTTTTAGTCAAATCAATGGAGCTTGATAGATATATAAGTGGTATAATAAAAAAAATTGGAATCACTCAAAAACCTTGTCATGTGAATTTATTATCTTAGTTTTACTGGCTACATCAATGCACCCAAAACAGTTTTTCAAGCAATCTTAGCCATATTTTTCACATATCAAATGATATGGTTAAGGTCTAAAATTTTTATATGTTGTAGTGTAAGGTCTCAAGTATTTACAGTTCAAATATTATAATTTTCAGATTATGTTTAGATAGTCAAATAATTTGTGGCGGCACCTGATACAGTTTTGGTAAAACCTTAAGAATTTAGAAGATTAATCCCTTGCGTGGTTGTTACTTTCTGCAATAGTTAAATTTATAAAACCATTCAAGGGCACAAGAAAGGTTATTTAGAGTCGTCATAATGTTATTAAAAATTTTAAGTGATCCTCCGGGCTCAGAAAATCGAGGACGTTACAATTATGTTATTTAAAAAAATTTTGCATGTTAATTTGGAGACCCCCCTCCCCTCAAAATGTCTAGCTCTGCCACTTGGTGGGGTGGGACAAGAAATGTTGAATTGGAAGTCAAGGAGAAACAAGTACCTCGACAGATATTTAACTTACAAACCAAAATAGAACTTTGATCACCACATAATTGATAATTCCACAAGTCGTCTATTTTTTTACCTTTTTTTTTTATGGATTAACCCGAGATTACCACAAATCTTAAACAAGATTGTATAAAGGATACCAAAAACAAGCAGGAAATTAAAAAGTACTATTATGTTAGAACATTAAGCGGAATATGGACAATGCACCGACTTATAAGAGTATGTTAGCATAGCCTGAAAGAACAATTGTATCTGGGTACACAAGGGCTCCCAAAGCCAATGGATATTTATCAGCTGCTCGACTCTTCCCAAAAATTGTTTCCAAGCAATTCACCCTCAGAAATTTATTGCCTATCGATGATGGCAGAACTGCTGAAAATAGAGTTTGCCAAACAGTCTAAAAGTCTCTTCCTTTGTAATAAAAAATAAATAAATGAATAAACAATGGAGTAGATATAATTTGATTTCAATCCATCAGCATACTGAAGTAACGTAAAATTGTTTACTTGATTATCAGACTCATTTACTTTATATCAATAAACTCAAAAATCAAGCACAAGTGCTCATTTTTGTGCTTGTAAGCTCTTTCTTGGCAGACAACTGGAATATATGGCTCATCATGGAAGCTTAATCACATAAAAACGTGGTTAAAAATTTTATTTTTGCAAAGTTTTCTCCTGAATTGTTAAAATAATATCTACCATAACACAATAATGTTAGCACTAACAAAGATAAAATGGGATGTGTCGCACACTATTGTTGTAACAGCACCACTCTGAAACATGCAACAGTAGTAAGAAATGAGACAATAACAAAATTAATTTACTGGGGACATGTTGGAATGTACAACTCGCCGAGGCTGCCCAATTATCATCTGCTCCCCGCACTGTATCAAATATAAGTAGAACATTCATATAATTAGACACCAAAAGGGTAGAACAATTTATGTATAGCCACTAATTCCATAAAATGTGGACAAACCTCAGGTCCATTTGGATGAAAATATGGCTGTGGCATCTGTGTAGCCTGTGGATTGAACATAATGGGATATTGGGAATATCACAAAAGGAAATAACTCTCACGGAGGGAATAAAACCACTATATCTATGGTATGATTTCACGAGAGAATCAAACCAGAGAAAGAAAAAGAGGAGAGACGGATTTTAGCCACAATCGGATAGAGAATGGGAAGAGTCAAGAGGTAGGGTTTCGATGGGGTGGCAAAAAGCTCGTCGGCTCGCTGGCTCGGCCCATATTGGGCTCGGGCTGTTCCACGGTCAAGCACGAGCCGAGCCCCCCAAAAAAAGAGGAAACGAGTCGGCTAGTGCGGCTTGTGGAACGACCCCACGAGCCTGGCTCGTTATTGGCTCGTGGGCTCGTTCCCACGAGCCACTCGTGCTAACGGTCACATTTGTGATTGTTGGCCAGCATTTAATTTTTTTTAATTCAATTATTTTCCTATAAATACCCCGTTTTAAACTCATTTTTTTACACTTCAATCTCTTAATCTATTATATACTCAATTCATTAACAATTCTCAAATTTCATTCTCTCAATTATTAGTGTTATAGTTAGTATATAATATCTCATTATCTAGATATTACTCTATAATTTTAAGTTTTAATCTTTTTCTTCTTCTACTAATTTTCTACATTTCTATTTTCTAATACATCTTCTTCTTCTACTATTCTCTTTATTATTTTATTCCAAATGGCCTACATCCGAAGTTATGATGATTTCAGTGGTCTTAATAACATTTCAATTCCAAATGATATAATTGATCAGTTTGAAGGTAGCATTGGATGACATTCAAGAAGATGCCGATACACAAACAACAATCGGTTCTAGTACTAAATGAAAAGCCACCAAATAAAAGGCTAAGTGCTGGCAGGATTTTGAGTTAGTGCCGACTGGTAAACTAGTGGACAGAGTCTCTGAGTACAAAGCACAGTGTAAATACTGTAAAAAAAAAGTTAGCCTTTCAAAAGGGAATATGTACGACCTATCTAAACAGACAATTCAAAAAGTGTCAATTCAAACATGGAAGTTTGGAAACAAATCAGGCACAATTTCAGTTTGAATCTCAGGGAGCCGGGTCCACTAGTCCCAATCTCAACAATTAGATATATTCACAAGATATCATGCGCCGCGAAGGACTGCTGGAATTGGTGGCAAATGCCGAGTTTCCACTGAGCTTGGTGAAAAATCCTCATTTAACAAACTTCATCCAAAAATATCTCCTCCCAAGATACGTTAATGTTTCTAGAAATACTCTTCGTAAAGAAACTACTATTAGATATAATAAAATGAAAGAAGCTATTGTAAATAATATTAATAACTATAACTGTGATTTATCTTTTACGTCAGACTTATGGACATGTAATAACCAAAAAGGGTACATGGTTGCAACTGTACACTACATTGATAGTAATTGGATAATGCATAAAAAATTAATAGTGTTTAGACAAATTGACTATCCTCATTATAGAAATAATATTTTTCATATTTTATTGGGTGTGTTACGTGAATTTAATTGTGATTCTAAAGCTCGTAGTTTTACATTTGATAATGCAAGCCCCAACAATATAGTAATTGAGAAATTAATTCAATATTGTAGTCTAGAATTTGATGGTATTTTATTTCACATTCATTGTGTATGATATGTGTTTAATTTAATTGTGCAAGATGGATTAAAATTTATACAAGACCAATTAGAAAAAATTAGATATGCTATTAATTATATTATAGCCTCACCAAAGAAGAAAACAAGTTTTGTCTTTGCTCTCTATGTGTTGAAAATGGGCTGTAATAAAAAAAATTATATTGATGTTGGCCATAGATGGAATTCAATGTATCTCATGCTTGAATCTTGTGAAGATATGAAGATTGCATTCTCAGATATTATAATAGCCGACAAATACACGGCTTTCGAATATGATTTGAAAGCATATGATGAGAGAAATATGTACTCATGTTAGAAAATTTTTGAATGTTTTTTACGACACAACAAATGTATGTTCTGGTGTATATTATCCAACTATTCTACTTGTTTTAAATTATTTCTAATTATATTGCTAACAATTTTACTAAGTATAAGAATTTTGCTCTTTTTTCTAATATTATACATGTCATGGAACCTAAATTTAGAAAATATTGGGAACAATTGCCTATGTTATGTCCATTAGCATGTATTATAGATCATAGACTTAACTTAGATGGTACGAAAGTAATAATAATGACAATTTTACAAAAATTAACTTACGAAAATCTAGTAACGTGTGGTAATTTAGAACAAATTTTATGTAAAATGTATGAGGTCTGTGTTGAAAAAGTCGGTACGAACGTTGTACGACCCCCTATTCTAACATGTACTTCGTCATCAACTGATGACATTGACTTATAGAGTTACGTGAGTACACAAAGGAGTGGTCAAGGTCAACACTTAGTGTAACAATTCTGTCAACTTGGAAACTTTCTTGGTCAACAATATCAAGCCAACATATAAATATATATATAAAAGAAGATAAAGGTTGAAGGCAGGCGGTGGTCAGGCAGTGGATAATGCATGCATATCAATCCTTCATTATCTTTTAAAATTCCATTTTTCCTTTTTTCACTTATCTTCTTCACAGCAATATCTTTTTCCCTCGCCTGCATCCTTTTCTCTTTCTTTCTTGCTCAAATTATATAGCAAATTTTGAAATTCAAGGAGAAAAATTGGAAAGTGGGAGAAGTAATATGAAATATTAAGTTTGAAGAATTTAATTTCCGGCTTTAGGCTACGATACGAGGTAAGAAGAGAAACTTGATTTTAAAAATTAGTTTAATTATGTGTTTATAGTGGGTTAAGAATTAGCGGTTCAATTCCTTGCTTGAATTATTGGAATTTCAAGAAGGAAAATAATAAGTGAGTTTTGATTTGGAAAATCCTATTGTTATCTCGTGAAGTGACTCGAGATATCGGAGCAGTTTATCGGTAGAGTTAATCTTGATGAGATATCTCTGTGAGTGGAAAAATATATTTTAGAAAATTTAGATTTCAATTATAAGATATTGTATCACTAAATGTTAAATTATGTGATTTCTTATAATTGTTTATTGAATTATGTTATCTTGTGAATTCTAAAGATTGTGAAATTGCTTATTATGAAATTAAACGTGAGTTGAGATGACATTTAAATTCATAAAGGTACTCGATAAATTTATTGATTATTCTAGTATACTGAGGGGTCTTGGCCGTGTATTAATACACTGAGGGGTCTTGGCCGTGTATTCGTACACTGAGGGGTCTTGACCGTGTATCATGTACACTAAGGGGTCTTGGTCGTATACTAGAAAGCTTAGCCATTTGAGGCAGTATGTGCACGCGTGCTGAGACTATATAAAATGGGTACATTTTGATGAGATTTTCCATTATCTTTGTGATATGAGGATATGATGAAATGACAATATATATTTTAGGCGATGAATATTCTACGATCATGAGTGATATTACTTGTTGAAATTAATGTGATGTAAATGTTGATTTATATGTGGGCTCATTTATGTTATGAGAAGTTATATTGTGAATTGTTATGTGACGTGGGCTCATTTTTGATAATATCTATAAATGAAAAGGGTATAATTATTTTCGAAAATCTCCACTCACCGAGCCTATCAACTCATATATTTTCCATCAATGATTTTTCTTATCAGGTAGCGGTTGAGTTTCTGGGCAGTTTTTGGATATAAAGCTTTTGAGTTCGAAGTTGGAGTCACACGACAGAGCTATTTAGTGTGACTCACTTCATAGAACATGTAGTCATTGTTTTGGGACGCATGTTCATTTTTGGATATCATTTTGCATGACATGTAAATAGTTAGGTGGGCTCACAATATATTTTTGTATCCGTATGTACATTTTATGTTAATTAAATAATAAAAGTTTTATGATTCGGCTAGTCTCTTCTGTGTTGTTTTGTTATAGATATTGGATGGGCAAATGGTCTCATTTAGTTAAGAATCGGTTTATTGGGATATGTGATATTTTATTTCAGGTTGGTTAGTCCAAATTACAGGGAAGATAATGTCGAAATTTTTTTAAAAATAAGTAATAATGAGTTGTGATTGTAGTAGCCTTGGTGGTGGGTCCAACTTATGGTTGGTATTTACCATCGGCGCACGTCACGTCTCGGGTATATAAGATATTGCTCGGGACGGGTCGTGTCAAATTGGTATCAGAGCATGGTTCAGAGTTTATAGGTTTGCTTGCATAACACACACATTCGATATTTAGCATATCATGCATCCATGTAGGTGAGTCATGCGTCGTGGTGGTAGAACTCGCAAGCTCCAAGAAAGCGCAAAAAATGTTTGAATTGGAAGTCGAGTTTAAGTATCTCAACAGATATTTAACTAACAAACCAAAATAAAACTTTAATCACCACATAATTCCACAACTCGTCTCTTTTCTTACCTTTTTATTTTATTTTATTTTTTTTTTTGGTTTAACACGATAATCCAACAAATCCTAAACTGGATTAAATAAAGGATACCAAAAACAAGAGAAAAATTAAAAAAGTAGTCTATGTTAGAACATTAAGCGGAACATGGACAATGCACCGGCTTACAAGAGTATGTTAGCGTTGCCTGAAAGAATAATTTATGCAGTGCCACTAATTCCGTAAAATGTGGACAAACCTGAGGTCCATTTGGATGAAAATATGGCTGTGGCATCTGTGTAGTCTGTGGATTGAACATAATGGGCTGTTGGGCAGTAAATGAGGGTCCAATCTGAAAATAAAGTGATTAGCTACCACTTGTAAAACTTAAAAAAGAAAAAAAATAGTCGATGACAATATATGATAATGAACAAGATCTTTTGCAACATTTTTTCTCTTCCAGGAAAATATAATAAAATCCCAATTCCGAAAATAACAGGATTAGAGGCTACTCTTCTTCCTAGATTGCCGAATTGGCCTGATAGATTTCTATTTAAACAAATAATACAAATTAATTGTTAGGAAATATGAAGTAAAACCTAATATATTTCAAACAATAATACTGAAAACAAGAGTATTACTATCGAAACAAACCACCGAAGTATTAGGGCTCAGATTATCACAACCAATTTGGATCACAGCACATGCCGTCCAAAGGATAGGCACAAGTTTCACTTTGATCACTAGACCAACTTTATACTACAGACCTAAGGCAAAATCAACCCCTGTAACTCCGATCTATCCCAACGGAGTTACTGTTCATCAACAGAAATGAACAACAAATCTTAGTCCTAAAGTCACTGTTCACACAAGGTAACCACATTCAACCTTCCTTTAATCAACCTTGATTATCATCAAAGAAAGAAAACCGAAAAGAAGAGTAGAAAGAAAGCCGACGAAAAAATAGCCAAGAAGAGAAAACTTTCAGAGACTCGGTTCTGAAAAAAATGAAGGACTAACCAGATACTTCTCATCCAGCAGACAAGCCTCAGCCATTGGATTAAATCCAATGGCTCAGAATCACAAAGAAAGCACAAACCTTCCCACAACAGATAAGCCAATGCCAAAGATCCACGTGGCAAAACTTAACATTTCAGAAATTGAATTTTGCCTTAGACACAAAACGTGTTTGTGAAACACACTTCTAACATTCTTCACCTTGGTTCACTAACTCATACCACTATCCTTGGTTGCATTTTCGTGCTCTCCATTTACATTGGTTGAGATTGTTTCATCATCGCCTGTGGTTGCCGGTCTTCAAGTGCTCGCATGCATTAAATTTAACCATTGTTAATCGACAATTTAGATAAACAAGAATTAAATTTGCTTACGAAAAGTATCTTAGTACCCATATCTGCTTTGGATTTTCGGATGTAGGGATTTTTAACAAAACTATTTTACCATAAGATAGTTGTTGTCTTACAAAATAGTACTTCACCTCAATGTGCTTTAATCTTTCATGATAAAAAGGATTTTTACAAAGCATTAAGGCACTTTGGTCATCGATAACAAAGCTTACCACATTGTTACTTATGTTTAGTTCATTAAGTAACCCTTTAAGCCATAACCCTTCTTTTACAAATTTCGATTATAGCTACATACTCAGCCTCGATGCCTTGATAATGCAACCAAGGATCTGAAGTCGAGATTTCAAGATATGCAATTCTTACCAAGAGTCAAGAAGAAAGCGATAGTAGACTTTCTTTGATCCTGTCACCAAAGAAAGTCGAATCCACATATCCGATTAAAGAAATCATGTCATTAGATTTTTCATACACAAGACCAGTACTTAATGTACCACATATATATCTGAGAAGCCATTTTAATCCAGTCCAATGAGGCTTATCAGGGTTGGACATAAATCTACTTAACAAACTAATAGAATATGCAAGATCAGGCCTTGTTGTTATCATGGAATACATTACTTATCCTATGGCATTAGCTTAAGGAATATGTTCCATTTCATTCATTTCCTCTTGATTCTTTGGTGATTGAGCAGAAGAGAAAATCATGTGACCAACAAGAGGAACATTCACACATTTTGCTTCTTTCATACCAAACTTAGTTACTACCTTTTCAAGGTAAGATTTTTGAGTAATGGTTAATCTATTTTCAGACCTATCCCTTTTTATTACCATGTCAAGGATCTTACTTGCATTTCCCAGATATTTCATTTCAAATTCAGATTGTAAAAGAGTTTTCAGATTCTCTATTTCTTTCTTACTATTTCTAGCAAGAAGCATATCATCAACATAAAGAAGAAGATAAATCACACAGTTATTTTTCATGCTGTTATAATAGAGACAAGTATCAAAATCACTTCTTTTATAACCTATTTTCAACACAAAGGTATCAAACCTTTTGTACCATTGCCTCGGGGATTGCTTGAGGCCATAGAGAGACTTCTTAAGGAGACAGACATGATCAGATTTCCCTTTAGATTCAAAACCTAAGAGCTGAGACATATAGATTACTTCTTTTAACTCACCATGAAGGAAAGCTGCTTTTACATCTAACTGTTCTAGTTCCCAATTAAATTGGACAACTAGAGCAAGAACAAGTCTTATAGTCTTGTACTTTATAACAGGAGAGAAGACCTCATTGTAATCTATCCCTTCTCTTTGAGTGAACCCCTTAGCCACTAGCCTAGCCTTATATCTAAGAGGATCACTAGCACTGCTACCTTCCTTAAGCTTGTATAACCACTTACACTTTATTATTCTCTCGCTTAGGAGGACAAGGAACTAACTTCCAAGTTTCATTCTTCATTAAAGAAAGCATCTCATCTCTCATAGCCTCTTTCCACTCCTTAGACTTAGGGCAACTAACTGCTTCTTCATAAGTGAATGGTTCATGACAATCAATAGCTTCACCTGAAACTAAAGCATATTCAATTATGTTGAAAGACTGATACTTGGGATTTGGTTTTATCAGTCTTCTTTCTCTATCCCTAACCAATTGATAATCATGATTAACCCCTGATTCAACTACTTCAGTCTGAGGTTCAATTGTTGGGGTTTGAGGAGCTTCTGTAGTGCCTTCTAAGTTATGTTCACTAGACTCACTGGGCTGAACTTCATTCTGATTATTAACAATGGAGTTTTGATCAAGTTGTTTGTGTTTTATCTCAATAATTTGCTTATGAGCTTGAGACCTACAAGTACTAGCATCAACCTGATCCTTAGTCTTTAAACTTGGCATTTCAAGTTCATTAAAGACAACATCCCTACTGTTAATGATCTTTATACCCCTTTCATCTCTCACCCAAAGCCTATAACCCTTTACCCCCAAAGGGTAACCTAACATAACACACTTAGATACCTTAGCATCTAATTTTCCTTCACTTTGGTGTGCATATGCTACACAGCCAAAGATCCTTAAATGAGAAAGGTTAGGGGGCTTTCCACTCCAAAGTTCTTCAGGAGTTTTGAAGTTGATAGCACCGAAGGAGACCATTTATTAGATAAACAATGAAGCAAGCGACTTCACCCCAAAACCCTTTAGAGAGGCCTGAGCTTATCAGCATACATCTAACCTTATCCATAATGGTTCTATTTAACCTTTCAACAACCTCATTCTGCTGAGGAGTATGCCTCACAGTTCTATGCCTTTGAATTCTCCTTTCTTTACAGTAAGCATCAAACTCCAGGTTACAAAACTTAAGCCCATTGTCGGTTTTTAAGGTTTTAACTTTAGTTTCTTTCTCGATTTTCAACTAAAGTTACCCAATTTCTCAAGTTCTTAAAGGCTTCATCCTTTGTTCTTAAGAGAAAATCCACACATTTCTCGAATGATCATCAACTAGGAGAGGAAGTACCTATTCCCTCCATGCGTGGGGTGCTTTTCGGGCCCCCAAAGGTCGAAGCATGAATGTAAGCTAGGGAACTAACAGAATTGTGAACTCCTTTACCAAAACTAAGTTTGTGGGATTTACCTAAGACACAAGTTTCACAAAAGGACGGGGTAGCCACATGATCTTTTCCTAACAACTGCTGATCACTAAGAAATTTCAGCCCCTTGTTTCCTATATGCCCAAGTCTTTTGTGCCACAATTCTGTTCTATCTTTATTAACAGAGAAAGAGCCAAAACCACAAGAACTCTGAGCTTCCCCCTGAAGGTAATACAAGCCATTTTTCTTTGGCCCTTTCATGACAACCATAGTCCCTTTGATAATTTTCAACACACTACCCTCAGACTTGAACCGGTACCCCTCATCTTCTAACACTCCTAGAGAAATTAGGTTTCTCTTCAGATTAGGGACATACCTAACATTGTGTATGATCCTAATCATCCCATCATGCATTTTAATGGCTATGTCTCCTAATCCATCAACTACACGAGTGTTATTGTCTCCCATATAGACTTTTCTAGGTTCAATATATTTATAATCACTGAACCAGACTCTAATGACTCATATAGAAGGTACAACCAGAGTCAAGAATCCACTCTTGGCTCGGCTTTGATCTGAGATATTCATGACATACAACCTATCCATTTCATTTTCAAGGGCTACATTGTTTTGATGTTCAACAGTGATCCTTCGCTTTCTTTTAAAATCATAACAATCCCTTTTGAAATGGCCTAGCTTGCCACAAAGATGGTAACATTTCTTGTTACTTTTGTCTCTCGACTTTGATCTACCCATAGACTTACTTTTACCCTTCTTATGATTGCTATTTCCAACCCTCTTATCAGTCCTACTTCTCACAAAGTGACTCTCCTCTCTTGCCCCACCACTAAACTCTTTTCTTACTTTAAGATCCCTAGACCTTAAGGCATCTATCACAATAGCCTAAGTTAGGGTATCTCTAGCATATTTAATAGCATTCTTAACTTCTTTATAAGAATCAGACAGGGAATTAAGTAAAATCACAGCAAGATCTTCATCAGAGAAATCTTTCTCATTATGGGACAAACTTTTTACCATTATACTGAAGTCACTCAAATTTGCTTCCAAATTTTTATTAGTATCCATTTTAAAACTGAATAGCTTCTCAAGCAAATAAATCTTGTTAGGCAAGGTTTTAGTCAAAAACAGAGCATCTAAAGCATACCAAAGATCTCTTGCAGTTTGAGAACCATCAACTTGTCTAACTATATTATCGAGATAAATACAATAGAAATATAAGCAATTTCATTTATATCAACAATTTCAATGGATTTTTCTTTTAACTCGTCAGATAAGTATCTCGGGTCATCAAGAGCCTTTGAGACTCTTTGTTGGACCAGAATTGCTCTCATTTTTGTTTCCATATAGAGTAATCACCCTTTCCATCGAATATTGACAATTCGACCCTCGAACCCATACCGTTACGTAAAAGGAGTGATTTCTCTGGACAACGATGACTGATCTTTTCAAGATCAGAGAATGTTTAAACAAAAAAGGTTTTCAAGAAACAAGTTTCACAGTTTTGATTGACAAAAAATTTAACACAAATTGCAGATATACTATAAATTTTCTAACAGAAAAATGGTGCAGTTTTCATGCTCTCTAACATAATGAGCAAATAATAACTCCTTAGTTCATTCATTATTTGCAATTACACAAGTCATGTATAAGTTCATACAAATCACAGAAAGATGTATTATGTTCAGAGAATAATCTAATTCATCAGTTATTTCTATGCATTTAATCATACAGAAAGCAATTTCAATCAAAGAATTCAAGATATTTACGATCTGAGTAGAGATTGAAGCGTCTTACCAGAATACTGTTGTTAAAACAGTATTAAAGATCTTCAGAACTTGGACTACTCACCAGAGATTTAGATATTTCCTCCGCCGGTTTTATTCTCGATCTTAGTATCTTTCGGATCCAAATATATTTTGGGTTTTGTAACCGAATCAACAGATCTATCATTAATTTATAGATCCAGATCAATCTTACCCAAGAATCTACCCTAACACTACTTCAATAGTGGCTCTGATACCACTTGGGAAATATGAAGTAAAACCTAATACATTTCACCATGGAAACAATAATATTGAAAACTAGAGTATTACTATCGAAACAAACCACCAAAGTATTAGGGCTCAGATTATCACAACCAATTTGGATCACAGCACATGCCGTCCAAAGGATAGGCACAAGTTTCACCTTGATCACTAGAACAACTTTATACTACATACCTAAGGCAAAATCAACCCCTGTAACTCCGATCTATCCCAACGGAGTTATTGTTCATCAACAGAGATGAACAACAGATCTTAGTCCTAAAGTTACTGTTCACACAAGGTAACCACATTCAACCTTCCTTTAATCAACCTTGATTATCATCAAAGAAAGAAAACCGAAAAGAATAGTAGAAAGAAAGCCAAACGAAAAAATAGCCAAGAAGAGAGATGACTTTCAGAGACTCGGCTTACAAGAAAATGAAGGACTAACCAGATACTTCTCATCCAAATAGACAAGCCTCGACCATTGGATTAAATCCAATGGCTCGTAATCTACAGAGAAAGCACAATCATTCCCACAACAGATAAGCCTATGCCAAAGATCCACGTGGCAAAACTTAACATTTCAGAAGTTGAATTTTGCCTTAGACACAAAACGTGTTTGTGAAACACACTTCTAACATTAATTTATACAGAGTTTGGAGAAGTGAAGTTAAACCTTATAGATGATAAAGTTAATTAAAAGACAAGTATACTTAAGGAAACACCAAGTATGCCAGCAACAATCATGGTCCAACTATCAAATGAGTCGTCAAGAAAGAATGTGCAAAATTTTTTGTTAGGACAACGTATCTTTTGGATTAAAAAATATCAAACGGCAAGTTCAAAAAAAGGAGCCAAAGATTTTAAATGACTTTAAAAATCCTATTTTTTATCTTGTAATTCTCATTTTGACATCACATTTTTTTGCTTATTTTCGGACTATGTTCTTCACTCGTCGGGATATGTTCTTGTTATCGTTTCAAAGTATTGACGGCAAATTTCACAATGCATCTTTTGGATTGAAAATTGTTAAACATTGAATTCAAAATAACAAGCCAAAATGAATGCTAGAATGAATATAATAATTTGATTTTTATCATTTTTTTCACTTGTCAAAGTAGATTCTTGGTACATTTGAAAGAATCCATGGAAAACTTAATAACATATTTTTGGATTAAAACCGTTACTGCAAATTCAAAATAAAAGCCAAAGTTGATTGCTAGAATAATCCAATTTTTACTTTTAATTTCCATTTTGGTGTCACCTATTTTGGCTTATTTTCGGCTTTGTTTCTTCACTCGTTCTTGTAGGTTATTGGTACTTGTTTCAAAGTATTCACGGCGACTTCACAACAAATCTTTCGAATTGAAAAACCATTAAATAATGAGTTCAAAATAATAAGCCAAAGATAACTAGTATAATTGGATTTAATACTCTCATTTTGTTTCTATTTTTATATGTCAATTTAATTTAAATTCAACTTGACGTCAATTTGTCTTGTCTATCTCCTATAACTAAATACAAAAATAAAATTGACATTTAAAAACATCTGAGATACAGCAGCCATGTTAGCTGGATAGTAGAAGGAACCATCAGCAGCAGCAACAAGAGAAGCAGGTGTTAAAGGTGTCTGAGATGGTATGAAGCTCTTTGCATGGCGTTTAATTTAAATTCCTATGGAATAATCAAGAGCAGCAAAGGAATGCAGCAATATCAGTCACATGGCAGAAATATAACCAAAAAGAGAATTTAAATTGTGTGTAAAGCCTAGTGTGTCCAAATTGTGCCTTAGGGGCCGAACTTAGCTCAGCTCTCCTGGGTAAAATCAGAGCTCGTGCAAAAATGAGTGGAGCCGCCCATGGTCCAAGCTCTCACGAGCCGGTGAGCAGACCACCCTATAAGAGATTTGAGAACCTTGCAAGTTTGGAAATAAACTTGTGTAATTGTACAAGAAATTGTCTTAATTAAACTAGTATTTAGATGAGTTTAAGTTTATTGTAGTTCATTCATCAAACAATAATTGAATCTTTTAAGATGATGTAGAATTTTCAAATGATTTTAATTGAATTGAGCAGTAATGTTTCCTTTTCTATTTTAAATGAAGCCATGGATTGTACTGCATATGGGAATTCGTTCCATCAGTTGTAAGACATGTAAACACAATATCGAGTATCTTTTTCACTGAATCAAGCCAACAATCACAGAGCTTTAGACAAGACCAAAGTTGATGCTGAATCTTATAGAGGATTTGATATAAGAACATAGAGAGGAAAGAGCTAATGTTATTGAGAAGATCGCAATTTTGGAATGTATTTTTGATGAGAAGTATAACTTGATCAACATTTTAAAAAGAAAACAAGCTGAATGACTTTCGTAGACTGTGTAATTCGGCTTTTCAAAAGAAAAAGTCTCACTTATTTTAATGTTTGGATTAATAAACATATGTGTCATGGTGAAATCCACAATGCATTTAGTGACAGAAATTAGTTAAAAGGTTAAAAGGTATTATTGAAGATTAAAACAAATCCTTTCTTTTATATTTAATTAGTGTGATTGCAAATCCACAATGCAATTAGGGACAGGGAATAGGTGGAAAGGAAAATTATATGTTAGAAAATATAATGATGGAGGAAATTTCCTTTTTATCTTTTTTTTTTACATTTTTTTTTTTGAATAATAGAATATAATAAATTATTTTTTTCTTGTTACATTAGTCAAATTTAGATCGCGAGTATAATTTTTTTGTTAATTGATGAACCACTCGGGATAAAATCAGAGACTCCAAATGTCCTTTTGGTGAACATAATTAGAAGTTGTGAGACTTGATGACACATTTTTTTATTATTTTAAGTGAAATCTATAAAAAAAAAAAAAATTATGATTTATTTGTACTTTTGAAAAGGTTAGGGTCTCTAATTGCAATTTTTCTAACATTTTAATTTATTTAAGTCAGGGGCAAAAATGTCAAAAAAATCATTTGGGGACTACGAACAAATGAAAAGATGAGGACGATATCTGCAAATAAAATTGAATGATAATGATATTGTTACAAACTTGAAAAAATTGAGACGATTAATGTAATTAACCCTTTAATTAAAGAGTCAAAATTTTGCCATGAGCTCATTCGGAAAGTTGTATTGAAAGAGTTAAGGCAAATAGGTTTTAATTAGCTCCAAACAAAGGTATATGTCTAGCGATGAATTAGAGAAATTTGATAATTTGGTATGATATTTTGTTTGCTGTTTTTTTTTTAAATTATAGAAAAATGGATTTGTACATGCCTAAGAAATTGCAATGACAAAAATAGAACCCATATTTTGTGAAAACCTATTATTCGCTTAAAAAACAATGTGTGGGTTAATTTCAACAATAGTCACCGAATTGTTAGAATATAAGAGTAACATGTAGGATTTTAGGTTAACGTTTTCAACAGATTGACTATTGATATAACCATTATAAACTTTAATGATTACTACTGTAAAAAAATTATTTTAATAACTATTTTAAAATTTTTAACAAACTTCAGCGAACGTTGCTGAAATTTACCCAAAATGTGGTTGATGATGATGATTAGTGTTTCTAGCACCATAATTACAAAGCCAATTTGATTGAAACTTATTATCTTTGAAAAGGAAAAAAGAAAAAAAAAAAAAAAAAAACAGAGTTGGTTTTTCCTTATAATAGTGTTACTAAATCCAAATCGTAGACGACAAGCCCCACCATTTTATTAACTTATTGTCGCAGTTTGACCGTGAAAATAGATGAACGCGCTTAAAATCTCTTTAATTTTATAAAGAAATAAGACACTAAGGAGGGTGTATTCAATTAAGAGTTGATAGGACTTTTATGGAGTTTAAAAGTTTAAGTGTATTCAATTCAGATTTTTTAAACTCCATAAAAGTCTTGGGATATTCAATATAGATTTTTAAAGACTTTTAAAAAGTCATGCGATATTCAATTTAGACTTTTTAAAATTCTACGAAATTCAGGAATATTCAAAATGTTGATGTTTTTAATGACTTTATAGAGAATTTAATATGTACTAATTTTAAAGCACAAAGTATAAATAAAAGATGTTACAATTTCTCTCACATTCACCTTAATACTTTGAAAGAGTTTGGAAGAAAACACATATTTCATTCCCTTATTTTTTTATATGCAAGATTTCTCTTTTCTTTTTCCTTCAACAAATTGTAGAGTTAAGATTAATATTCTTCTTTTTCTTCAATGTGATTTTTTTCCCTCTTTAATATATTCTCCTAACTTTTTATTTCCCTATTTCTTCTTTTAATTTTTTTTTATCTCTAATCAATTTAATTTTTTTTTAATATTCTCCTAACTATTTTCTCATTTTCTTCTATGAACCTTTAGAGATAATGTGATTTTTTTCTTCAATATTCTCATAACCATTTTTTCTCTATCTTTTTTTTTTAATTTATCATTTTTCTATTTTTCATTAAAAATAAGATAAATTTATAATTAAATTCTTATATAATTGTTGATTGCGGTTTATTAATGAATTTCATCAAGTTAAAAACTCTTTTTTATTACTGTATTTTTTATTTTTATTTTTATTCTTGTTTTTTCTACTTATCTTGATGAGCATGGTTGTGTATTTTTTTTCTTCGTCTAAATTGGTACTTTAGTTATTTATTTATGCAATTATGGTAACTAATGAAGTGTTACCTATAGATTATTAAATATAAAAAAGGAGATAATGAATTTGATAAATTTTTTTGTTGGAAAATATTTTAAAATGAATCGCATGCCATAATTTTTTGAATTTATCCACAAGCCATTTGAAATTTTATAGTTTTACCCAAAAGAAAAAATAGAGTGAGTTATATTATTAATTTTTGACGTAGTTTACTTGCAGCAATTAAATAGAACATTAATTTTTATGAATTTATTAATATTAATATAATTAAATAAATTATTATTAAAATTTTCTTTTAAACAATTAAATTTTTAACCGAAAAAACAAAAGTCTATGAAGTTCATAAAAGTCTGTAAAAAGTTTAGAAAAATCTTTCAAAATGAAATCTATAAAAGTCATAAAAAAAGTCAGTAGGAGTCTATTAAAATCTAAAAAAGTCAATAAAAGTTAATGAAATCCATTAAAATCAGTCACTTGAAAAATGTCAATCAAAATCTTTCAAAATCTAGATTAAATACAACTCCTAATCCACAATGAATAGACAATAAAAACTAATCAATAAGATGGCAAGGGTTGTCAGTTGTTCCTATCATCATCACTTATAATTAATTACCTAATCCAATATAATAATGAATAACTCATTTAAGGAAAGTGAGTAGTTGGAAAGAAATTCATTATTTTTATAATGTGATCAAACGAGGGTCTTTTTTTATATGGATTAGTCGCTATAATGACTTCACCAATTTTGGCCCGTGAAGGAAATGCTTCCAACCAGTAATATTGATATAAATTAGTCCTAATTAATTATTCCAAACAGGGAAATGCTATTTTAACTAAAGCCTAAACCATTTCAAAAGCAGTGACTGAATGTTGAGAAAATTTAATTGGAATTAAAGAGATGATTTAAAGTGCTAGGACTCATGACTTCGCCGTACTTAGTTTTCCACTTTAATTGATGCACTCGTGGCCTTGAGCTGTGCAGCAGAAATCCATTCTTCTGTTTCTTCTATGGGACTCCTCGATGTATCTATTGGCTCCTATCTCAATCCCCATTCTTCATTTACTTTGCAACTTGTTCACTCTCCATATTTAATACTCTTTTCATCCTCATTTCCTTGATTTTCAGCAAACTCGTGTCGATCTTAAAACGAACAAAAAAAAGATGAAATCAATGGCAACAAGAATTAAACGACCCACTATTGGATAAATTCACGGCCTAAAATAAGTGTAAAAAAATTACACTTATCAGAAGTCCATAAAAACGTCTCATTTTCATTATTAAATTGTTGATTTCCCCTTTTGATATGGCACATGATAACTCGAGAGTCCCTATATTTATGTGAAAGCGCATAATAAGTGACTCGCAAAATATTCAACTTTGGCACCTCAAACCTCATACGTACATAAAATGAACATCATATCCACCTTATTTTGTTCTTTTCATTTGGAAATAGTAGGTATATATAGTATCATATTATATAATTAATGGAACAAGGAAGATTTGGTAGTTGAAGTAATTAAAAAATGTATTTTTTTCTTTATTAAATTTTTTATCCCACGACCCACGTTACACGTTTGACATAATGTGTACACATGTGAACGGACGTGATCACAAATATTCAACTTCATGTCCACATGTATATTATATTAAAGAGAAACCGCGTAAACTAAGAGCATGCGCATTAGATGTGTTAATTTTAGTTACACATTACACTAACAATCTAATTTTGATGATTCTTTGATTACGTTTATCTGAACCAAAGGTCCATTTGTATACAATTATCATTCACTTTCGTTAATCTTTCTCTGAATCCCTTCCTTCTGTCATCAATGGCCTGTTCGCAGCTGAAACACAAATATCCTGTCTTTCTGAGTCCACTTCTGGAAAATCAAGATTTCCAGGATTTCTGGTATCATGAACTTATGAAGAACAAAAATTTTGAAGCCTTTCCTGGGCATGGAATACTCATTCGAGTTGCCGCCCTCGAACTCATAGGAAAATTTAGCTCAAACTATCACCAAGTAAGTTATTTATTGAAGAATCTTGAGGGTTTATTGTGGTATTTCCAATCTAAAAGTATACAATATTACGAGGAACTTTCCAAAATTTTATTGTCATTATTGCAAGAGGTTAGAGTATTCTTCACATTCCCAAAGCAGCAAGTGTCCAATAGTACTACATACAATCCTCCATATGAGATTGTTGGGCTCTTTATTGGCTTTCTCCTCAAAATTTTAGAAGAAATACTCGTTATTCAGCCAGATTTCATTGTTTCAGTGAAGGGTTCAATTGAAGATCTTCGAAAAAAGCTTCTTCTTCTTCTCAACTTTATTATGGATACACAATTGCTGCAGCCCTCTGAAGTCAATCTATTGACAAACATCGAAGCTGTGCTCAACGAGGTTGGAAGTTTCTTATATTCATTCTTTTCATCAGGAATCAAGTCCTGTTGCCTAGAATGGATTTGGAACTTTCGGATCTATTACGAAACTTTGTGCTCTTGGAAGCGAAGATTTACTCAAACATGCCAAGTTTTACAACTCGAAAGACTGCCGTGGTTTCACACCTCATTAATGTTTGTTTTCTCCTTGATGATCTCACTGACCGACTCAATCACAAGGCTGACAAGATTGTTGGTGTGAACAATCAAATTGTAACGCTCTGTGAGGAGCTAATGTTATTACGATCCTCCCTCACAGATATAACATTGCAGCAACATCCAGAACTTGAAGAACTTGTGATACAAACCACAGACATAGCATATGAAATTGAATATGTTATCAACTCATTTCCTCCTGTCTGGAATCTCACTCACATGCTCCCTCAAATCATTGACAAGATTAAGCTTATGATCATGATGGGTATCAAAGAAACGAAGAACAATATTGAAACTGGCATTGTAGAAGTCAAAAACTATCCAACTGAACAAGTATCGTCGCAAGAAATTTTAGAAGACATTGTTGTGGGGTTTGATTACAAGGAGACCGAAATTGCAGAACAACTTGTTAGAGGACCAGAACACCTACAAATTATTTCCATCTTTGGAATGCCTGGAGTTGGTAAGACAACTTTAGCTAAGAAACTATACAATAATCCCTCCGTTGTCAATCATTTTGACAAGCGTGCTTGGTGTGTTGTTTCTCAAACATATAATAAGAGAAATGTGTGTGTTGACATTTTGAGGTCAGTAAATGACCTAGACAAAGAAATGATTATGCAAATGGATGATGAAGGCTTGGTTGAAACGCTCTACAGAAGTTTAATAAAATGGAGATATCTCATTGTCGTGGACGATATATATGGGATATAAAAGCATGGAATGATTTTGGAAGATACTTTCCAGGCGACAAAAATGGAAGCAGAGTCTTATTCACCACTCGGCACAAAGAAGTTGGTTTGAAAGCTTTGCATCATAGTGTCGCCAATGAACTTCCTATCCTATCAGATGTTAAATGTTGGGAATTATTACAGAGGAAAGTGTTCCAAAAAAACACTGCCCTCACAAATTGGTAGACATTGGGAAGCAAATTGCAACAAATTGTCACGGACTACCACTTGCAGTGGTTGTGATAGCTGCCGTTCTTGAAAAAATTGAGATGAAAGAACACCTATGGCAAAAGTTGCAAGAAGTTTGAGCTCAGTTATATCTGATGACCTGAACACGTTCGGCAACATACTAGAACTTAGCTACAAGCATTTACCAATGCATTTGAAACCATGTTTTCTTTACTTTGGAGCATTCCAGGAAGACGAAAAAGTATCAGTGGAAGAGTTGACTTGGCGTTGGGTTGGTGAAGGATTTATAAAGAAAGAAGAGGGAAAAAGCTCAGAGGATGTGGCCTACGAATATCTTGTGGATCTAATTGATAGAAGCCTAATACAAGTTGTCAAAAGATCATCTCTTGGCAGAGTCAAGACTTGTAATGTTCACGATCTACTCCATGATATGTGCTCAAGGATAGGTGAACAACAAAACTTTCTGAAAGAGGTCCAAAGGTAAGTTCTATGATTTTCTTCTTTTCTCTTTCCAATTTTTCCATTTCTATTATAGCCTCTAATGCTGGCCGTGTTTTGTGATGATAGTATCAATGCTGCCGCTCTTGGCAATGATAATATATGATCCACTAGTTTTTCAGATTGTTTTTAATAAATGAGCAACAACATAGTCTGACTACTAACTTTTACTCACGTACTTTTGCCCTGTATATAAGCTCTCTGTTGGGCCATTCTTTTGCTGACTGCAGATCCATCTTGTGCAGCTTCATGAAGGTCTTAGATTGGTCGAGCAAAAACTTCAGCATTCGTGATCTAACTCGACGTGTGAACAACCGGTTAACTTGAGGTACTTGGTTATTCCATTTATAGTGCCTCAAATGGAAAGGTTCCACAAACTAGAATTCCTTTATGTGAAAAATGATACGGAAGTTGAAATACCTGATTTCCTTCTTGAAATGGTGAATTTGAGACATATGATTTTCAAGGGCTATTCACGGTTCAGTAAATCTTGCATTCAACGAGCAACTAAGGATGAGATCTTCCAGATAAATAACCTACAAAGTATTTCTTATCTTCATATTTCCAATAAAATGGAAGGGCAAATTTTGAGATGTTCACCCAATCTTCGCAGACTAAAATGCTCTCTCAGAGAATTTCAGGATTTTAGCTTCCTTAATAGGCTTGAATCCCTCAGATTAACATTTCATCATGATTATGTGGCACATTTGATCAGTTTGTCATTGAATCTCAGAAAATTGACTCTATTGTGCTTTCGCATGTCTTGGGAACAAGTGGAGATAATTGGGAATTTGCCGAACCTTGTAGTTCTCAAATTACGAGTAGGTAGCTTTGAGGGAAGACAGTGGACCACAACTGAAGGTGAGTTCCAACAACTGAAAGTCTTGAAACTATCATGGGTAGATAATAGAGAATGGATTGCTCCAAGCAATCCTTTCCCCATACTACAGCAACTAGTGTTGAGACATTGTAACTATTTGGAGAATATCCTTCCAGTTTCTGTGATATTCCAACATTGCAGATGATTGAAGTACATGACTGTAAGCAATCCGTTGAAGAATCTGCGAGGCAAATTCAAGAAGAACAACGAGACATGGGAAATGAAGAGCTTCAAGTCATTATCACATCTTGAACAGAGCATTAGCTGCTGCTGGTATACATTCTACAACTCTCAAAGTGTCCCCTTTTGTTTATTTAATTGCATTTTGGACTATTTCTTTCTACGCAATAAGAGACATAATGTTATTCCTGTTCTCATTTGATCAATCACTAGTTCGCTTTGAGAATTTGTTTGGCTGTGTAAAAATAAAATGAGTCATCAAACGAGGCCATCTTTATTTATGATGTATAGATTGTTTCCTATATTTTCTTGACAA
Source organism: Forsythia suspensa (assembly GCA_023638005.1). Classification (NCBI taxonomy): domain Eukaryota; kingdom Viridiplantae; phylum Streptophyta; class Magnoliopsida; order Lamiales; family Oleaceae; genus Forsythia; species Forsythia suspensa. The sequence continues at coordinate 69,982 of JALRMA010000429.1, read as the reverse complement.
CAGTACTCAACCCACACTGGATGATAAACTTAAAATTCTGTCAAATCTTTCAGAACGTTCACAAAAACATCTAGGATCATACAATCTAAAAGGGAGGTTGAATAACAGTCAAAGTTTAAACAATGAAATTTCTTTTAGAATGTCAAAATGTTGCGCAGAAAGTTTTAATGTGCTGAAGTTGTTTTGTAACAACAGAGGCTATAATGTTCCAGTTCGGTAGGCAATTTCAGAAATATCAAAAGCGGAAACTTTTAGAATATATTAGAATATAAATTATTATTGTTTACCTAATATAGATTATGGTTAATATATTAGAATATATTAAGATTGTTTACCTAATATAGATTAGGGTTTTCATTATTATATAAACTCTCTAGTAGTTGTATTTTCACAATACCGTTTGTTTAATAATATTGGTTGTTCTTTCTTTCTTCTCTATTCTTTCTTCTGTTCTTTTTTATTCTTTCACATGGTATCAGAGCGGGTTTTGATCCGACTTGGTTTAAACTTGAAAACGCTTGCGTTCTCCGTTGGGTGGCCTTGTGCCACTCGTCCGCCAAGTCTTTTTCGTTTCTTTTAGATACCGTCATCCGCTAAGTTTGGGATTTGGAATCGGTCCAAACACTGGAATTTGGTTGGTTTTGTTTCCGGTCAATCTGGACAATCTGTCTCCCCTCCTCTCTCTTACGTATTTGTATCCATTAATTTGGATTTGGAATCGGGTCCAAGAACCTAGAATTTGGTTGGTTATGTTTCTCGTTAATCTGGACAATCTGCTCTCTCCTCCTATCCTCTCCTATTCTCTCGCAATTTGGTATTTGTATTTATTAATTTGGATTTGGAATCGGTCCGAAGAATCTAGAACTTGGTTGGTTATGTTTACGGTTAATTTGGACAATCTGCTCCCTCCTCCTATTCCCTTATCTTCTCTACAATTTGGTATTTGCGTCCATTAATTTGGATTTGGAATCTGGTCCAGTAATCTGGAATTTGTTTTGGGTGATTCTCTTATCTCTTGGAAGAGTAAGAAGCGAACTGGTATTTCCCGTTCTTCTACTGAAGCAGAGTATCGTGCCATGGCGTCTACTAGTATTGAGATTGTGTGGTTGCCTTGGAACTTGCTGACTTTTTCACAAAGTTACATCCGATCCATCGTTTTCGTTTCTTACTTGACAAACTCTCGCTGCTTATTGTTGTAGCATCATGAGTTTGAGGGGAGATGTTAGAAATTGGTTTAAATATGTCGAGAAATTAACTAAGTGTTAAAAACAACGAAAGTGACTTCGTGTCAACTTGGCCAAATATACAAGACCCAACCCAATCCGTTTAGGCAAATTAGTTTGCCACTTCGACGATTCAAGGAAGCGGAATCGACCGCCCGGTCGGTCATGGGGTCGAGGCGGGCGCCCTCGTGGTGCTCGGGAGCAACGCCCCCGGAAAGAAAATTCAGATTTATCTGCATGTTTAAAAGGTATATTTGGCATCTCGAAATCAATATCGAATGAATGAGAAATTACGAAAAAGGACAAAATCGGGTCAAAGTTTGACCATGCGATCGCATGGTTAATTTACACTGCAATCGCAACTTGCTTAAATTTTAAGCAGAATGTATTTTGGCCCTTCCATGCGATCGCAGGAGGCAAAGCCTTGCGATCGCATGGTTAAATCTGGATGAAGTTCTGTTCTATTTTTTGTACCTTGCGATCGCAGCTTGGTTAAGCCATGCGATCGCATAGGTTTTGCGATGAAACAGACATGTCCTTTTGAAGTGTTGCGATTTGGTTAATTCCTTTTCATTTTCAACCGATCTTCACGTTAAAAGGACTGTGGACATCCATTTGACAGAGAATTGATACAAAAAGATAAGCAAAAACAAAGAACTCATTTCATCATTTCATAAACCAAGTTTCTTGCATTTGTTGCAGAAAATTCTGGTTCTTCATTTCATTCTTCATCTATTGGAGTACAAAACCAATTTTGGTTCGCTGTACTTGAGTTTTTGAAGTGCTACAAAACTCAAACGAAGTCGTTGTATCTTGGGAGTCAATTGCCAAAGACCGAAGGCACTTTTGCGGGGCAATATTGACTTAAGGACAAAGAGTTCAACTCTTGCCTCGACTATTAATTCTTCCATTTTCGGTTTCTGGATTTTTATTGCTTTGGGTCATTTACATAGAAATTTCGCCAACACAATATCAATCAATGCTCCCAACAAATGGAAAATAACTAGTCATGAGATTGTAACTCGATATGATTCAACTTCACATCATATGATAAAAGATTTTCAAGAAACTATGGGACAGAAACTATAAATCAACATAACAAAAGTATGTAACGACAGGATAACCACATAACTAAATTCATGACCAGCATTGAAACAGAATACCAGTGCATTTGCGTTTGGGGGTGGGACAAGAAATGTTTGAATTGGAAGTCAAGAAGTTATAAGTGCCTCAACAGATATTTAACTTAAAAACCAAAATAAAACTTTAATCACCATATAATTCCACAAATCGTCACTTTTTTTTTCTTTTTTTTTTTTTTTTTTTGGGGTGGGGGGGTTGGGTTTGATTAACACGATAATCCCACAATCTGTGTTTAAATAAGAACATTAAGCAGAACATGGACAATGCACGGGCTTATAAGAGTATGTTACCATTGCTTGAAAGAACAAATTGTATCTGGGTACAGAAGGGTTCCTAGAGCCATTGGATATTTATCAACTGCTCGGCTCTTCCTAAAAATTGTTGCCAAGCAGAAATTTATTTCCTATTGATGATGACAGAACTGCTGAAAGTAGAGTTTGCCAAACAGTCTAAAAGTCTCTACCTTTGTACTGCATTTCCTTCAAAAATAAATAAAATATAATTTGATTTCAACCCATTAGCATTCAGCATACTGAAGTAACGTAAAATTGTTTCCTTGATATCAGACATAGATCTCATTTACATTATAAGAGGAAATTACATCCAATACTGTGTAAATACAAAATAATTTCAAATTCCCTATTTATGTTTTTTTATTCCCAAAATACTGTGTAACATTTTATATTATTATTTTTATTTAAATTATATAATATTTGAAAAAGGAATACTAATAACTTCCCATACATTTCGCAGAGAATGAGAGAGAGAATATCATTATAATCGGCAATAACCAACTTCAACACCCCCACCATCGCCGACATTGCCGCAGTCAGCATAATCCTCTCTACAATCTTTAGGGTTTCATCATCTTGGAGACCCTAACACCCAATTTGTAGATTTTTAGGCGCTGGTGAAGGTTCACCAACATGGATACTCCAACTCGCATAACTCGGTCGGCGGCGAAGAAGAACTCGCCTGACAGTGGGAAGAAGCCTCCATTTAATTCCAAGCAAAAGGTAATATACCTTGACACACCCACCCCTACAAAAGGTTTAATCTCTGAAAAAAACAAGAACCATCACGATGAAGCTGGTCACCGACGATTGGGTGCGTGGTCTTCGAAAGGAAAAGAAAAAATTGGAAAAATTGACAAACCTATCGTGGACAAGGTTGCCCAGAGTGTGGGTACCAGCAAGAATAAAAAACCCCAGGTGTATGAAGCGCAGGTATTATTAATTTCCTTATAGCGAGTTAAATTTCTGAAATTTATTGCTTAAGATAATCATATTTAAGTTTATCAAAGTCTAATGTTTTTGCATGTATGTAACATTTGTTGTATATATGTAAAATTCAACCGTGAGTCAAGGTTGGGTGGATGCAATGAATGTTTTGAAATAAAGTTATGTTACAATCATATTTGTAGTTGCTCAATGCATGTAAAAGGCAAGAGTGGGTTAAGGTTGTGGATTTTAGATTTATCGATTTAATGTTACGAAATTTCAACATTGTTAACATCGCATGTTAAGTTGCAATGAATTATCTGTATTCTTTTCAAAATGGTCTAATTAATAGATGACATCTCTATTTTGGAATAAAAGTTGAGTTATTGTTCTTTGGTTCGATTTTATAATGTTATGTATCAGTATATGTTACAAAAACTTACGTCGTATGAGGAGAACAGGTATGACAATGCATGTAATAATTTGATGTAATTTTATTGACAATGTAATATGTTGCTGTAGATTTTGAGGAATGATGTATCTGTGTGTGTTCGTTTGTTTGGATTTGCCTAAGTTGTATATGGTGAACATTTTCTATGCCAAATTATAGATTCATTTGTTAGAGAAACCAATAAAATGAATTAATTGGTTAGAACTAATAGCTTAGTTAAATGAAGAGCTCATCTAATATATGCAATTTGCGGTAAAGACCATATTTCAATTGGAATAGTTATTAAGGCTGCAATAAGGCAAAAATTGTTGTTGAAATCATTATTTGCGCTGATGTTACAAAGGCAAGAGTCGGTTAAGGTTGTATATAGATTTTGCAATTTATATTACAATTCTCAACATCATAACATCACATGCTATGTTGCAAGAATTGTATTGTATATTTGTCAAATTTGTCCAATTAATAGATGACATCTTATAATGTAATAAAAGTAGCGTTAGAGTTCTTTGGTTGATTTTATAATGGTATGAATCGGTCTATGTTCAAATATGCAAATTGTATGTTTTTCAGGGAAAATGGATGTTGAAATCATTTGTTGCAGTTGATGTTACAAATGCCAATTAATTGTTACCCAAGTTATTGCTTATGTCAAACTCATATGTTCCAATTTATCTGTTAAATTATCATTGTATTCATATATTGAAATTTTTTTTTTACCATTATCTTATCTCTTTAACATTTATTTCAGGAATGGGACTACATTATTCACCCAAATGAAAGGATTGGTTCGAGGATAATGGTTTCTGCGCCTCCGGATGTAATTCTCAATTTGAACAGTAGGTTGAGTGAGGCACAGAAAGGTTTGTTTGGTATATCATGTTTTGGGAACTTTCTTGATCTTAAAGAGTTACACCTTCAACATCGCTTGATACATAAGATGTTACTTGATGGAGGTTAAGCAACCAAAGAAAGACGAAATGTGGTTCAAGATAGCGGTGGAAACTTTTGAGATTCTCGGTAGAAGAATTTTGTGTTATAGACAGTTTGAAGTGCACCGGTGTTGATGATTTGTCGAAAATGAAATCGTGGATTCCTGTATTGAGGCAAAGATATTTTAGTCACTGAAATGTATTTATAGGAAAGATGTTGAGGATGTGTTTATGAGTATGCCGGCGACTTTCGGTGATGAAGATGTGGTGAAGATTGGGATGCTATATCTTTTAACCTCTTTTCTCTTCACCACCCCGCATAAGAAACAAGTCATCGATGCCACCTTTTAGCCTCATTGAGTCCGAGGATATTGAGTCATATGCTTGGGGAAAGATTTGTTCAAAAACACCTTCACTATTTGAAAATAGCAATGACGAAGCGTACATTTGATGAGGCCACGAAGAAGGAAATTTTCACGATAGGCTATATGGTTTTCCGTTGGCGCCCAATCATGGATTTATGAGTCATTGCCATCGATAGACGGGAAAATATGCAAAAGGATAGACTACAATTGGCCTCAGATATTAAATCGGACAAATTACGCTACCCGTGTCACCGCTTTGGTCAACTGGAGAAACCGAACTTTGATCTTCTTGATGTAAGATAATCTAGTTACTACTTTTTGTATAATTAATATTTGATTTGAATAATGATTCTTTAGTCACCATTGTCATAACATATTATATCTTTCCAATTGCAGTTGGAGATAAGAGTAATTGATCCCGACGATGAGGAGAGATGCGCCCATATTTGTCTGGCCTATTTCAACTCAATAGGACTGCTCCAACACTAAAGATGCCGATGATGATGATTTTGTTGATCCTCCGCTTAGATTCCGAAAAACTTGAACCCCGATCCTTCTCGAGGTTGCAATGAATCAAACAATGCCAACAATTCCACATCTAAATTGAGAGAGGTCGATATATAATAGTCTCGATTTATATTTGATATTATGTGTATAATTTCTTTATTCTTCATGTTTCTTATTAATTGTTATGTGCTTGGCTATAGGATGAACGCACTTTTGCCATGAAGAAAAAATTGTATAAGATAATGAGTGATATACGGTTATGGGCAAGATCAAATCATCTCTCAAAGAAATGATTTGAAAAGAGAAGTCAGGGCAATACAAGGATATGTTGATGACAAGATCAGTTCCTTTCTTGAAGAGTTGAAAGCAAAATTGGATGGAGAGATGAGGTCTGAAGCTAATCCTGGACAAATGGTAATTTATAAAGGTCTCAAAACTGGTGCCAGTTCTGGAATTGGAGACCAACAAAATTTCTCCGACCTTCTTGATGACAAGTTCTTCACAGAAGATGTGATGGAACAGGTAGAGGAGATCATTAAGAGTGCTGAAAAGTCGAAAACACCGGATACCATTGAGGTATATTAGCATTATACTATTTCTTGTTAATGATTTATTTACCAATTTTATATAATTATCAATAGATAATTTGACAACATTGTTGGTGTCTCCTGTTCTCTGTTATCAAATAGGTTGAAAGTGATGGAGCAGATTTTGATATTGCGAGACTGCAATGATATCCCATTGAAGAGGCAAAGGAAACCCGGTGTTTTAACTAAATCTCCTTATGTTCAGGGGAGGCAAACAACGAATCGTGTCAACTTCGAGTTTTCGATTTGAGGCATGTGCATTTAATATTGGTTTGAAGCAGCCCTCCAATGAGGATGTGCGTTCTTTTGAAGATTGGTTTTATGATGGTTATAGACCCGACAATATGTAAGACAATTATACCTTTTTTATATACAAGGTTTTTGTAACACGTGTATCTTATTTTTGCCTTTAAATGAATGTGCAGAAAGAGGAAATTTTTGCTACGCAAGATCAAAATCAATCCCCCATTTGTTTTTGGTCCATTTGAAGTTAGTGACAAGACATGGTGGTACGAGCTACGTGATCCGGCTGAATCATTGAGAGACACGGTAAGTTTTTAATATTATTTGTAACGCACTTCATAAGTTATTAATATGTAATTTAATAGAGTTAGCGATTTAATTTTTAATAGAAGCCTTTTTTTTAACAGCATGTAGATATATGTTTTTACTATCTTAGAAAGATGGCAACATTCAACAAGGAAATTAGAATGAAGGTCACGACTACCGACTCATTTTTTGGAAGCATGGTTAGGGGAATTTATCCGGCCTTACTTGAGAATTCCAATGCTCTTGCTAGGCAAGTTTCTTTATTAGAGTATCCACTGGGGGAATACTTGCATTGTAATACACCGTGGACGGAGGTTGATCATGTGTTGATGCCCATAAGGATGGGCATTCGTGCACATTGGATCCTTGGGCACATGGATATTCGGAATAGGTGTATTAATGTTTACAACTCCTGCCTGGATACGATAAGGGATAGAGAAGTCATAGCAGACGTTCAACCGTTTGCTCTTGTTATATCTCACTTGATGGCCTCTATTGATGTTTGGCAACCTATGGATGTGGACGGTTTACAGCGTATTGAACCACTAGCCGTTAACATTGTTTATGACATTCCTCAACAAAGTAACGGGTTAGTTTACTATATTTGTTGTGAATAATTCATTTCATTATTCTTCTAATAGTTAAATAATGTATTCATTAAATTTGAATTGTAATGTTTGAAGGACCGATTGTGGTGTCTTTGTGGTAAAGTATGTGGAGTTCTTCCTGAATGATAATATACAATCCATGCCCAATCCATTTGATGCTACAAGTGAGAGGACCTACCGCATCGCAAATATATAAACATGGTCTCGCACAAGATGAATGAAGGATATGAGTCTCGATCCCGACTTCGTTTCGAGGAGGGAAAGAAAAGCAAGAAAGCCGATAAGAAGAAATGAGTATTCCTTTTGTGTTTAACTAGAATAGAGATCATTTTGACTAACTAAGCTCCTAGGTGACCATTTTCTATTTTTTTTTTTTTTTTTGCTATGGGTTTGCAAATAGGTAGTCGATTATATAGCTCATTCGATCGATTAGCATTTATATTTCTAACATTCGTGAGCAATGCAAAGTTTTGGGTATTAACAATGTTACGCTGGATGATATAAATGTCTTTGTTTAGCATATGTTAAATTTTTAATTGCGATTTGGTTCTAAGCATATTGGCCATCCATGTCGATTCATATTTGTGCGTTCAACTGCTATGTTATTGTTCCAACATATGTTTTTAATCCTTAGTGCTTATGGTTTTGTATAAGAAAACTATACATCAGTGCCTATGGTTGTGGGGAAATTGGTATATATTGCTGCAAATCAGGAGCCATTATGCATATCTCGTGAGTCATGGGATCGTCCCTGAAATTGGGTATCCTGAATGTAATTTGTGTAACTCATTAGCCAATTTTACACTATATTGATCATTTCAAACTTAAAAATGATTTCACTTGCTTGGTTTCTTTTTGAAACTGATTTTGACTCCTAGTATCTCTAATGTGAACAGCACATATTGGTCTCCTTCCCTACACCAACAAGTCTAGTTGATGCGAATTGATGTGTTGCTTGACAAGTTTGACTTTTATTAAAATGTAAAGACGACATTTGAACACTGATACTAGCAGAGCCGACCATTGTCAAAATGAAAAGAACCAATATCATATAAGTGTAATTTATTAAATTAAACCTGAAAATTTGATATAAAATATTGTAAAAGATATCATAAACCAAGTCTGAGTATCAATTAATTGCGCCAATTGCAATGTAATATATTGAATCACCCTTCTTTGTTGAATGATTCAAAGATTCCTATTGGATGATTGCACGTCCTTTTATTGTGGCCGTGTCGTCTACATCTCTTACATTTTGTCACATAACTTCGCTCTCCCATTGACCTATACCTCTTTTCTTTAGGTCTTCCAGGTTTTCGAGATGGATTGGGTGCTACAATAACAACTTCCTCTACATTTTTTGGCACTATCCAATTGGTCCGTTCACCGAGTGGTACAATGTTGCCATCATATGCTGCAATATAAGCTTCTTTGGTGTGGTAGGAAGAACAATATTTATATGTTGGCATTCCGTATTTGCTAATAACTGACAAAGCATGTTTGCATGGTATCCCGTCAATTTGGAACCTGTTACATGTGCAATAGCATTTATCCATGTCGACTGAATGTTGTGTGTTCTCATCGCTAACTTGATATAGAACGTCGGTTGAACCTGATACCTGTTTAATGGGAAAAAGTTTGCAATTTAAATAGAAAAAAAAAAAAAAAAAGTTACAAAACAGGTGTCTCAAAGGAAAGAAAACATTACCTTCAATTTTAGTGCATCTTTTGAGTTTGCCCTTAACATATTCTCATTTTTTGTTGCCAATCTAGTGAAGGTGGAATGTGCCTTATTACGATTTTTGTACAGCCAGTCTTGCAAGATGTTCCTCAAACATTCTAGCAATGTCACGATTGGATAATTCTTCACCGATTTTGTAACAAATGCTCACCGACTCAACAATATTAGAAGTCATTGTAGAATACCCATTGATTGGTGAATGTGCTCTTGACCACCTATAGAATCCGACTTTTTCTTCCTATATAAGAAATGACATATTAGATTAAAAAATATTTGATACACATATATGCTTATAATAATAAGATAGAAGTGTTCTTACCAGATATGGTCGGATTTCACCATGGATATTGTCTAATTGTTTCATTTGGTACTCAAATTCAGAAATTGTGTAGGCTCTAGCAGCAGCATTAAATGGCTTTGTAATGTGTTTTGCTACCTTTCCAAATCGCCTTTTCAGGTTTTGCAACAAATGGTAAGAACAAAATCCATGCATTATGTTCGGGTACACTTGATCAATTGCATTTTCTATGCTTTTATGTCTGTCTAATATTATGCACATTTCATCTCGCTTCTCCGTAAGCTACCCCGAAATTCATTAGGAACCATTCCCATGCGTTGTCGTTCTCGGCATCACCTATCCCGAATGCGAGAACAAATATATTGTAGTTTGCATCCTGTGTACAAGCGGTGAAAAGTGTTCCACCGTAACGCCCAGTTAAAAATGTTGCATCGATAACGACTACTGGTTTGCAATGTTTCCAACCTTGGATAGATGCTCCCAATGCCATGAACATATATTCAAATTGATTTTCTCGTGATTTGTCTTAGTCTGTATTCGTCACCCTGGATTTTTAAACTCAACATGTATAAAAAACTTTGGAGCTTGTTGTACGAGTCTTCTGGCTCTCCAACTATTTTCTCCAATGCTGATTCACGCGCCCTCCATGCCTTCCCATAACTCAAAGTCACACCGTAAGTATTTGAAGCATCGTTGATGATGTCTCTAGGAGTGTAGATAGTTTTAGCATCCATATACTTGTGTTTAATGCAATCCGCCAATAGAGAACTTGTTGCCTGTCTATGATCTCCCATAATGTAATCCATTGAGCAGCTATGTCCATTTCTAATATATCGTATCTTGAATAAATCAGCGTTGCACAGTTTAGAAGCCCGAAAATGCCACAAGCAATTATCATCGAGACATTTGAGAACATATTCTTCCTTGTCCGATCTGTACACCTTATACTGAAAATTGTTTTCAATAGCATATAGGGATATAGTCTTCTTTAACAAATCCTTGTCCTTAAAAATCCTCCCCAATAAAAATGCCGCTTTAAGTCGGGGTACCCAATAACAATGTCATCATCCCGAATTTCAATCTCCCAAGAAATTTGGGATTGTTTCACATACACTTGAAGCAAATGTATCTACATAGCACAAGTCATTACTTGAATAACTAGTCATTGAATGATGATTTATGTTTTGTTGCTCTAGTCCTTCCATGTCATGATCACCGATATATCCAAAGTGTATATTGAAGGTATTGTATCCAACGAAGATGTAACATCAATTTGCGTTGGGTAACTCGTTAGATTCTCGATCCTTTCTTTTAAGCTCCAAATAGAACTTCAATGTGTTGTCATTTGTTATCTTCATAGAAGACAGCACCCAACTACTTCATAATGTATGGATATTGCGCTTCTACGGTTGTCAAGCTTCAATACTGGATGTTATCAAATGAACGAGTTCCATATAAGTAGAACAAGTTGGAACAAGAATTCTCGTGCTTTCTCCATTGCAATTGATAAAAATATTTATGGTATCCATATCATAATATCATGAGAATAAACACAATTAGTAACATAGATGAAGCATCTTATAAAAATCAAATTTTGCAACCTATTTTAACAGATGCAATGGTAAAGCTTTTTCCAGCAATGATTGCAACGGATTAATAACAAAGTCCATGAAATAGAGTTTGTAACACCTCGTGTAACAAATTAATATCATAGAAACTGATCATAAGTAGTAACAACGATTGCAATCAATTTTTAACAGATGCATGTTTCACTATTTCAAAGAATCGATCAATTAATCCGCAGAATGTTACAAATTTATCCCCACTATTGCAACAGATCAATTAACACATGTTGCATCAAATTAATTTCATAGAAATTGAACCCATGAAACAGATTTTGTAACACCCCAGATTTTGTAACATTATTTGCAACAGATTAATTACATAGCCCATGGAATGCTTTTTGTAACACCTCTTAATGTTGATTTATAACATATAATCAGATCATTATTTGTAACAACGATTGCAACCTATTTTTAACATATGCAATAGATTAATTACATAGCCAATGAAATAGATTTTGTAAATGAAACAGATTTTGTAACATCAATTGCAACAAAGTTAATTACATAGCCCATGAAATGATTATGTAACACCCTTGCAACAAATTAATAACATATAATCAGATCATTATTTGTAACAATGATTGCAACCTATTTTTAACATATGCTCCGTTAGAAATATTTGTAGCAACACTTGCAATAGATTAGCAACAGATTAATTGAAAGTGAGTGCAACACATAATAGATGCTATGTAACAGTTATATGTACCATCATTTGGTATATTGAAACGCATTTATACAAGCGACTGCATCATTTTAACATCTGTAACACAGCAAAAGATTTGTAACATTGTTGTTATCTGATATTTTGAAAATGGCCAATAGAAGTTGTAACATCAATAGTGAGGCGGAAATGATAACATTGAAATCCAATCTCGTGACCCAGAAAGAAGGAATATGGGTATGGTAACACATACAAATTCTATTTGTAACATGACGTAATAAAGAAAAGAAAAGAACAAAGATCGTTGTTTAAAATTACCGGAATTGTTTGTTTATAGCCGGACTGCCGGACTGGAGATGCAGAGAGACGGGTTGCAGTTTTGGAGATGAATGTAGTTTTTTTTTAATGGATGAGAGAGGTTTCAAAGATTAGGACTCATTATGATTTTTATCCAAATTTAGATTCCTAATTTATATGGTAACGTTGGGTTTAAAAGTGGCGTTTATTAATCACAATAAATTAGTTTTGGAATAAAATAATAAATGAATAATTCCCACTCTACCCAGTATTCATGTAATTAAAACAATGTAACAGTATTTGTATAAAATTTAACATAATTTGGCTTAATGATGAAAATTTCCCACATTATAATCAGGGGGCGGATCCAAGGGGCTGCACTGGGCTTTGGCCCAAATGATAAATTTATGTGTAAAATTATTTTGTTTTAAACAATAGTTTGGCTCAAACAAAAATAGCCGACTTAAAAAATTTTACAAATTAAAATCCATTCAATCCCCCAAAAAAAATAGCCGACTTTCTAAGTGGGCTAAATTAAAATTTAAATCATTTACATATTAAAATTCATCTCATCCCAAACAAAAAAATAGCTCACTTTATTAAAATTTAAATCATTCACACATTCAAATCCATCCCATCCCAAACAAAAAAAAGCCAACTTCTTAAATGGCCAATTCCAAAAGAGCCAAATCCAATTGAATTTATTTATCTTTTGTCCATTTTTTTTGTTTATTTTATAATCTATAAATTATAATTTTATATGAATTTTGATTTGTTATTAAGTGATAAATAATTATGTTTACTTGATTTTGAGAAATTATTTCAAATTTCGATAAGTAGGGGAAAAAGTGCTTAGAATTTTATATGTTTTACATAACAATTTTTGTTGAGAGAGACTTTATTAATAAAATAGATATAGATTCTATTATAGAAGAATTCGCAGCCGTAAAAAATCGTCGGACACAATTTTCTTTACCTTGTATTTCAGAATTTGTTTTTTTTTCTTTTGAGTCTATATAATGCTGTTTTACGTTGCATTTTGAGGATAGGATAGCACATGGAGTCCCAAGTTTCATTTCTGGGGTAGTTTTAATTGGTGTTGCTGAATAAGATTGCTATATTCTTGTCACAAAATAAGGAGTATTCAATCACTTTTTATTCATCTAAGTATTTATTTTATTTACCTAATTAATGTTAACATTTTTTCTAGTACTATAGAAGAGAAAAAATTAATTAGATAAAAATTCAAATATTTTCAGGTAGAAAAGTGAAATGTAAATATCTTGAGTTTAGAAACAAGGTTTGAGTTGTATAAGAATGTCAGATAGAAATATTGAAAGCAGAAACATTGGAGAGAGTACAAATTTAGTCAATGCTCCCGACAAATGAAAAATAACTAAACTTGAAGTAACTCGATATGATTCAACTACACAACATAAATCGATTCGAGATAAAAGATCGAACCAATTAGATGGGTTCCATTCTTTACAAACGAGATAAAACATTTTCATGAAGCTATGAACCAGAAACTGCAAATGAACACATCAAAAGTATGTAATGACTGGATGGATAATCACTTAACTAATTTCATGACCAGCATTTTTGCCATATTTAGTTATAAGTGTCAAAATGTTGTCACGAGATCAGTAGGAAAGTTGTATTGAAAGTATTAAAGCAAGTAGATTTTAAGCTCCAAACAAAGCATCGAATTAATTGAAGAAATTTGATCATTTGGTATGATATTTTGTTTGCTATTTTTCGAAATTATAGAAAAACGGATTTGTACATACAAGATTGCAGCCAATGAAATTGCAATGACAAAAATAAATCCAATTTGATAAAGATGATGATGATGATGATTAGTGTTTCTAACACCATTCATTTATCTAGTAATTAAATAAATCCAATTTGATTGAAACTTATTGTTGTGCGATTTAAATCCTGCAAGTGGACGGATCGTTTACAAGTAATAAAGTGATAAATTGAGTGTCGAACCCACGAGGACCAGATATTAATTTAACCAATTAATTTATAACTTAAATTTTAACAATGGAAATAAACACATATTCAATTTGGTTTTTGTGATTCTATACTATTATAATTAAAACTAAACTATCAAACAATTAAAATAACTATGTAAGAACGAATTCAAGATTTACTAACACTAGGATTTGTGAATCCACCAACAATTTCCTTAATCAAATATCCGTTTAACCGTTTTAGCTTATAATTACCATAGATTGAAAATCGGTGTTCTTAAAATAATCAAAAGCCTCTCTCGATGGTCAATCAATTCTATATGTTATGCGAACTTCATTATCTCTAATTAAGCTTCGAACATAAACACATGCATTAAAATCTCAAGAACGCCTAAATAGATTTCATAAAGCATAATAGTAATCTCTATCTATTATTGGACTCTATGTTATTCAATACCACGTGCTTAATCTATATTGAATCTCTCGACTTCAATATAGATCACAATATATTCTAATGGTGATTAGGCATTAAAATAATAGAAAAACTGCATAAAGAATAATCAACCCAAGAAGTAATTAACTACTAAAACGGAAAACTTCTAATTAATTAAAAATCATGAGGTTTCATCGTTCATCCTAGAAAAAGTAAATTAGCCGGACATGATTTCGTCAATTATGGAAATAATTGATTTCATCATGATCCGGCGAAAGAAAAAGAAGAAGAAATAAATACAACCCGTGACTCAAGCTGAAGAATCTTCAATCCCGCGCCTTGATCTTCGATTCTCCTCTTGTATCTTGTTTCCAAAATTCGTCCCCCTTCGTTATGGCTATCATCTGCCTTTTATAATGCTCTCTAAAGACTCCAAGACGTGTATTTGGTAGTTGAATCAATATGGACTTCGTAGAGTTCTAAATCCATCAGAAAACTGCCAAAACGGGTCCGCGTATAGCCTTGCGATCGCATGGTGTAGTACCTTGCGATCGCATGGCTCGATCATTTCACGCCTGTAATTAAAAAGTTGACTTTGCGATCGCAGCCTTGTTTGACCATGCGATCGCATGGTTAACTTGGCTGCAGATCCGGTTTTCTTCCTTTAATATTTGCATGCCGAGCCCCTCAAGTATCTTTGTATGTTCAATTTAGTCCTCTTTTCTTCTCGCTTGCGCTCTTTTTCTCGCCTTTTTTCGCCGATTGACACTTGAATTTGATTACTTCCTAAAATAATAAGAAAACAACATGCAATTAAACTGAAAACAACTAAAAGTACTCATAATCATCCCTTTTTGTGAGCCCAGATAAGTACAAAATTGTACTTATCAAATACCCCAAACTTGAACTATTATTCGTCCTCGAATAAACCAAATAAAAAACAATCATGCACATACTAATAAAAGTAATCATACTATAAATAGCTTGCCGTCCTTTTGTAATAACTTATAATTCATGACGAGTATCCAGATATTACTATTGCAATCATGATCCTATTTAAACCATATTTGACACGTGTTTGAAAGCAGTTAATCTGATTCACTTGGCTTCTATGGTGATGGTAGCCCAACCATTTGGTCAAATTTTCCTTTCCCTCTCGTAAGGTACACTTTCTCCCAAAATAAATTTCTCTTTCAATTCCCGGGATTTTTCTTTGGTTCTAAGGTTATGGTTCACATTCTTTTCTTGCTCGAGACTGGTTGAGAAAATTAGTAATCGTGACAACCTAGGTTTATGATGATTCTCTAATTTATGAGCACTCTTGACCAGAAATTTTCTACTAAGTAAGTCAAACTCATTAGTCATCTAATTCCCATGTTTACTTTGCAAAGGATTTCATCAATTTTTTTTTTAATTAAATCTTATGTGCAGAACTCAATTCTTTAAGCTTTCTAGATGACTCATGTAACGAGCTTTAGGTCGATGACTCCCAAGTCTTTTGAACTTTAGGGCATCGGGTTTTGAGAAACCCCTACGGACCTTTTCACTCAAGTCAAATAGGCTACGAAAAGAGTTATAAGACATTAATAGGGTGCCCAAACTCAGTCCATTAAGCTTTCTAGATGACTCATGTAATGAGCTTTAGGTCGATGACTTTATCACTCGAGTCAAAAAGACTACGAAAAGAGTTATATAATAATAACATTGTTCTTTGCGTGCAATAAGTTCATGCTAGGGGATTAGATTCCTAACATTCGGTCATTACTTAGTTTCTTCTAACTAGTCTAAAGTGCTCAACACAATTTTTCAACACACATGGAATCAATCATAACCTAGATAGCCACTATCACAGCTTAACTACCACACTTACTCACTCTATTGGTTACTTGGTTGAGATACAATGATTCTTAGATTCAAAAATGGGTATCCTATTGTTTTAAACATAAGTGCACCAATATAGCTAAAAATCATCTTAACTGGCCGACATAACACAACATCAGACATGGTCAAATAGCCTCACTCTATTGGTTACTTGGTTGAGATACAATGATTCTTAGATTCAAAAATGGGTATCCTATTGTTTTCAACATAAGTGCACCAACATAGCTAAAAATCATCTTAACTGGCCGACATAACACAACATTAGACATGGTCAAATAGCCTCACATTTAAACAAAAGTAATAATATGTTTACAAGTCATGGATTACAGCAAAATTTCAACAAATTCATTATTAGCCGGCAAAGCTATTCATATCACACAAACATGCAAACAATTAATTTTTTTTTTTTTTAACTAAACTAATTTAACAATCAATATCAAGTATTATCATCAGATCAAACATTTTTTCACTACCCCTAAACTTGAAAGATACAATGTCCCCAATGTAAAAATAATTCAAAAGAGTATATGAAGATCGAGACTACCCGGATGAGGATCGGATGGTGTCAAGAAGAAGTATGGTATGATCAATTGGTGGGGAGATCTGTACAAGTTGGTCGACAAATCTTTGCTTGAATGTCATCCAGCCAGTCTTTAGGTTGTAACCCCAGATGAGGATCGGATGGTGCTGAAGAAGAAGTATGGTATGATCAATTGGTGGAGAGATCTGCACAAAGTTGGTCGATAAATCTTTGCTTGAATGTCATCCAGCCAGTCTTTAGGTTGTAACCCTAAAAAAAAAAAAAAAAAGAATTTATTGATAATAATAAAAAATAAATTTTTTTTTTTAAATAAAGGCGATCGCAAGGACAAAATGTCCCGCGATCGCGACGAGTAAAAAATCAAGCGTAAAGCTTTACGCCTGTGCCATGCGATCATGAGAGGGTTATACCATGCGATCGCATGGTACAAAATTTGAGAAACCGAATTTTATTTTTTTAATTTTTTTTTTTATTTTATTTTAAAATAATGGAAAAACGTACTTATACAAGATGACGATGATTGTAACCTCAAAACCTAAGAATTAAAAACCTACTTTAAATGCTAGAAACCTAAAACGTGTAAATTGTCAATTGAAATCCTAAAATTGAAATAATACTGAAATTTAAATAAAATGGTAGAAAAATGGGTTGCCTCCCATTGAGCGCTTCTTTAAAGTCATTAGCTTGACTTTGTTGTGGTGATCGCCAAGAAACTTTGAATAAATCTTTGAGGCCCTTCTCTTCTTGCTTTGATCAACTGCATACAATTTTTGTTTACCTTCCGAGCTTGATTTTTCCTTTATCATACTTGATATGATTTTGTTTTGCCGCCTCGCTCGAACTCAACTAAGAAAATTTCACCTCATCATCGCCTTTGATTACGTAAGACGGATGAAACTCCTCTTTCTGCACATATTCTTCTTCTCGAAGTGGTGCCTCCTGGTGTTGGGTAACAACTTTATCATCGAAGCTCCCTGCCTTCTGGTTAATGACATCAATGTCGAAAAAGGAATCTGAAGAGCTTGAAAATTTAATTGCTTTGAACACATTGAATGTAATGTGTTCATCATTCACTTTCAGCATAAGTTCTCCTTTCGAATGTCAATTATCGCCCACCAAGAGCCAAAGAAAGGGCGACCTAAAATGAGTGGTACATCCCTGCCTTCGCACATATCCGTAATAATAAAATCAGCGGGAATATGAACTTGCCCACTTTCACCAATATGTCTTCAACGATTCCCCTAGGGCGTTTGATTGTTCTATCTGCAAGCTGGAGTGTTACTGTTGTCGGCTTTGTTTCTCCTAAACCGAGCTGCTTAAAAATAGAATAAGGCATTAGATTTACACTAGCACCTAAATCACATAAAGCTTTATCAAAATATAAATTACCAATAGTGCAAGGAATATTAAAACTCCCTGGGTCTTTTAATTTTGGTGGTAGCTTGTTTTGCAATATGGCACTGCATTCTTCAATTAGCGCTACTGTTTCGTGTTCCTCCAACTTTCGCTTATTTGCAAGAATGTCCCTCATGAATTTGGCATAGCTAGGCATTTGAGCTAAGGCATCAGCGAATGGTATGTTGATGTGAAGCTTTTTGAATACATCCAAGAACTTCTTGAATTGCTGGTCTAGCTTATGTTTTCGCAACCTTTGAGGAAATGGAATTGGAGGGACATAAGCCGGTGGTGGAATATAAGCTGGTGGAGAGTCCATTTCTGGTGCAACTTCTGCATCTAATTTGTTTTCTATCTCTTTGTTGGACACGCTTTTTTTTCTACACCGGTCTTTGAACATGAATTTCGGCAATTCAACTCCGCTTCTTGTAGTAATTGCATTTACTTGCTCTTTTGGATTGACCTCGGTATTGCTTGGCCATGTGCCTCGGTTGTCGCTTCGGTCAACATTTTAGCCAACCGCCTAATCTGATTTTCCATATTCTTTATAGCAACATCCTGCCTTTTTCTCGCATCTCCTTTAATTCGATTCCATACGCGTGATGCCTTCTTCCAATCCTCCTTTATTTTCTTGTGGCCTCCTTGATTTGGCGGATTCTCGGATATTCGGTTGTTGCCATAGGAGAAGTTTGGATGATTTCTCCATCCCGGATTGTAAGTCCGCGAATAAGGATTATTCTCACGACGAAAATTCCGAGCATATGTAACTTGGTCGTGGACGGCATATCAACTTTTGTCAATGGACACTCAAGACCGATGGTTTGCCCGCATGTTACATGATTGGTAGAGGCACCGAACTATATTAGTTGAATGAGAATATTTCATTGCTTCCATCTCGCTTTGCCAATGCATCGATTTTCGCCAATACAAGCGAATTGTCGCCCACCTCATGTAATCCTCGCCGCTTTCTTACGCAATCCTCTTTCTCGCCACATAATAAATTGTTCACTCATGGTTTCGAATAGATCATAAAGGTCACCGCGGATCTACTTTGGATAGAGCCACCGCCGCCGCGAATCATCAAGAACGATGGTTGAAGCTAGTCCGTAATAGAAATAATGATTCTCGAGTCGCTAAAGGGAAACCATGACTTGGGCACTTCCTAGCAATTGTTTGAATCTTTCCCATGCCTCGTGAAAATTTTCCAACTCGATTGTTGGAAATTGGAAATTTCATACTTCATCTGCTCACTCTAGTCGAGGAAAATATTTCAATGTGAACTTCGGATCGATCCGCCCAAGTAGTGATGCTCCCAAAGTGAGAGAATCTAGCCATTCTCTAGCTTTATCCTTCAATGTATGTGGAAAGAGCCTCATCTTCATTGCTTCTTCATTAACACCGTGGTATTTGAAATTGCCACGAATTCATCGAAGCGAGAAATGTGGTAATGAGGATTTTCATCTGTCATCCCATAAAACGGCAGATTGTTCGAGAACAAATTCATCACGTCCCGCCTCAATTGGAAGTTGTCGTGTCCATAAGGTGGATAGACTATGCCGGACCGATTTTCAACAATCGGTGGCATCATATACTCACCCATAAGAATATCTCGCTCATTAACTTCAACCGGTCGAGCTATTGGTGCTTGATTATTTATCCGATCATGTACTTGATTGTCTCCGCCATCAGGTCTTGGTCGTGTTTTCTTTTCTCGCTTTTCACGTTGTCATCGGTGAAAGCTTCGCTCAATTTCGGATCTAAATCAAATAGATCAAAATCTTTTGTACGTGGCATGCACACTTAACACCTAAAAATTAGAAAATATATACAATCCAAAGAAGATCACGAAGAACTAAAATAATAAAAGAAAATAATCTAAAAATAAAAATAAAAATAAAAATAAAATAAATAACAATAAAAAAATGTTAAAACTAAACTATCAATTAATGTAGCAATTAATAAACTAGTCCCCGGCAACGGTGCCAAAAACTTGTTGTGCGATTTAAATCCTCAAGTGGACGGATCGCTTACAAGTAATAAAGTGATAAATTGAGTGTCGAACCCACGAGGACCAGATATTAATTTAACCAATTAATTTATAACTTAAATTTTAACAATGGAAATAAACACAGATTCAATTTGGTTTTTGTGATTCTATACTATTTTAATTAAAACTAAACTATCAAACAATTAAAATAACTATGTAAGAACGAATTCAAGATTTACTAACACTAGGATTTGTGAATCCACCAACACTTTCCTTAATCAAATATCCGTTTAACCGTTTTAGCTTATAATTACCATAGATTGAAAATCGGTGTTCCTAAAATAATCAAAAGCCTCTCTCGATGGTCAATCAATTCTATATGTTATGCGAACTTCATTATCTCTAATTAAGCTTCGAACATAAACACATGCATTAAAATCTCAAGAACGCCTAAATGGATTTCATAAAGAATAATAGTAATCTCTATCTATTATTGGACCCTATGTTATTTAATACCACGTGCTTAATCTATATTGAATCTCTCGACTTCAATATAGATCACAATATATTCTAATGGTGATCAGGCATTAAAATAATAGAAAAACTGCATAAAGAATAATCAACCCAAGAAGTAATTAACTACTAAAACGGAAAACTTCTAATTAATTAAAAATCATGAAGTTTCATCGTTCATCCTAGAAAAAGTAAATTAGCCGGACATGATTTCGTCAATTATGGCAATAATTGATTTCATCATGATCCGGCGAAAGAAAAAGAAGAAGAAATAAATACAACCCGTGACTCAGGCTGAAGAATCTTCAATCTCGCGCCTTGATCTTCGATTCTCCTCTTGTATCTTGTTTTCAAAAATCGTCCCCTTCGTTATGGCTATCATCTGCCTTTTATAATGCTCTCTAAAGACTCCAAGACGTGTATTTGGTAATTGAATCAATATGGACTTCGTAGAGTTCTAAATCCATCAGAAAACTGCCAAAACGGGTCCGCGTATAGCCTTGCGATCGCATGGTGTAGTACCTTGCAATCGCATGGCTCGATCATTTCACGTTCTGTAATTGAAAAGGTTGACTTGCGATCGCAGCCTTGTTTGACCATGCGATCGCATGGTTAACTTGGCTGCAGATCCGGTTTTCTTCCTTTAATATTTGCATGCTAAGCCCCTGAAGTATCTTTGTATGTTCAATTTAGTCCTCTTTTCTTCTGCTTGCGCTCTTTTCCCGCCTTTTCGCCGATTGACACTTGAATTTGATTATTTCCTAAAATAATAAGAAAACAACACGCAATTAAACCGAAAACAACTAAAAGACTCATAATCATCCTTTTAGAGCCCGGATAAGTACAAAATTGTACTTATCACTTATCATTTTAGAAAAAATATAGTTGCTTTTTCCTTATAATAGAATTACAAAATCCAATTCGTAGGCGACAAGCCCCACCCTTTTATTAACTTATTGTTGCAGTTTGATCGTGAAAATAGGTAAACGACGCTTAAAATCTCTTTAATTTTATAAATATTGATATAAATTAGTCCTAATTAATTATTCCAACCACTACTAGAATGAACAGGGAAATACTATTATAACTAAAGCCTAAACCATTTCAAAAGCAGTGACTGAATGTTGAGAAAATTTAATTGGAATTAAATATATGAGTTAAAGTGCTAGGACTCATGACTTCCCATAGTTTTCCACTTTAATTGATGCACTCGTGGCCTCGAGCTGTGCAGCAGAAATCCGTTCTTCTGTTTCTTATCTTTTGGCTCCTATCTCAAACCCCATTCTTCATTTACTTTGCAACTCGTTCACTCTTCATAGTTAATACTCTTTCCATCCTCATTTTCTCGATTTTTAGAAAACTCGTGTCGATCCTAAAACAAACAAAAACAAGACGAAATTAATAGCAACATGAGATAAACGACCCACAATTGGATATATTCGCGGCCTAAAATAAGTGTAAAAATTACACTTATCAGAAGTCAATAAAAACGTCTCATTTTCATGATTAAGTTGTTGATTTTCCCTTTTAATATGTCACATGATAACGCGAGGGTTGCTATATTTATGTGAAAGCGCGTGATGAGTGAGTCGCAAAATATTCAACTTTGGCACCTCAAACCCCACACGTACAAATAGAGAGACATGTAAAATAAACATCATAACCACCTTATTTTGTTCTTTTCATTTGGAACAAGGAAGATTTGGTATATATAGTATCATATTATATAATTAATGAAACAAGGACGATTTGGTAGTTGAAGTATGCGATCAATTTTCGTACTATAAGAAATACATACACATAATACATACAAATCGACACGGTAGAGAGAGAGAGAGAGAGTACAAAATCTCTCATAAGATGAACATGTGAGAATAAGGATATTCATATGGATACGTGATTATAGTGAAATCATAAATACATAAAAGACGAGGATATACACCAAAACAAAGGTGACATCAATCTCATCATTATCGGAGTTAGGATTGCTCAAGCAAAACTGTGCCACAGCCAAAGATGTCACGCACCACAGCTAAGGTTGACCCAGAGCGTGACATACTGGAAGGTAAAAATGCAATGTGAGATGAGAACTTTATGCCTCCTAAGAGGTGATGCCGAAGATATAAATCACACTCCAAAGGTTTTGTAATAACCATTTAACTGATTGAAGCAAATATCTAAAGTCCCTAGATTTGGTTCAAGTAGTCAAACTTTTTACAGTTTAGGGTTCTAATTTTAGAATATATTTCTACCAAATCGGATTTTAGTTTCTTAATTTGATTCATGCAAGAACTTATCAAAAGCATTTTGTTATTTCTCAAGTGTATAGATCGCACAAGTAATATAATAGATTTAGAGTCCAAGTATCATACCATCATGGATTTAGATAGCTCTACACAATTAAATTAATCTTAACCGAATCAATTTAATTTTTGAAGTTTGGTTGTCTAAGAAATAATTAAAGTACAAACTAAAAATAATTAACTAATTATAATTTAAACAAATAAAAGATTGAGTTTATACCGAATTAATTTGAATATGAAAAGAAAAAGTGTACTTGAATACCGGATCTACTTATACCAATCCCCTTTAACCCGAACCGTTGAATTTAATAACATAAGTTAATTATGAAGATCAATATTCCTAATTTGTTTAACAATCTCTTTTGAGTAGAATTTAACATATCTCTATATATGACCCGACTATTTCTCTATGATGGATGCGAACAAACAAGAATGCATTAAAATTTATGAATATTTATAGATCACGTAATGCATAGCGGTATATCTCTATCATTCATCGGACTCTACAATAATTGATACTATGTTTAATTTATTTTCAATCTCTCGATAGTAAAATAAGCCACAAAACTCATACAACTATTGCGCATATAGTTATAGAGAAAAAGAAATCATTATTAATTATTCAAAATTAAAAACGTTCTTGAATATCAAAATTACGTTCAAAGAATTAAAGATTCATTATACAAGTTTTATCATGATCCTAGCACAAAATAATCTAGCATAACATACTAAGAAGAAGAAAGCAAAAATAAAATACAAAACCATCACCCGGATAGGAAGAAAACTTGAAATACTTGATCTTGATCTTGTTCAATCCTTGAAAAAATGAATCTTGATATTCCTTCAATCTTCGTGTCTTGTTTCGTCTCTTTTTTTCTCTCAAAATTGCTCTCCGATTATGAGTTAAAAGCTCATATTTATAGTTCCATATTAGTGCCCAAAAGGATTCCAAAAATTCAAGAAAATCACGTCCCAAAAGGTTTCCTAATTAAAGTCAAACACAAAAAGAACAAAAATCCGCGAAATTTTACACTAGGTGATCGCCAAAGGCATTCCCAGCGATCGCCCAAGGATGATTATTCTTCTTTGCTATTTGTTTGAGGTGTTGGGTGATCGTCTCCAGCTTTAAGCTTGGGCGATCGCCTTGCTTAAGTTTTTCAAATTTGTACTTTTAGTCCTCCAACTTTATATTTTGATCATTTTAGTTTCAAACCTTCTAGTAACTTCCAAAATGGTCCTTCAAGCTTTAATTAAGTGCAATTTGATCATCTTACTTCAAACATCTTCCAATTTATTGCTCTTTCATCCATTCTTCTCTAATTTCTTGTAGACGGGTCCAACACCGAAATAGAAAGAATAACACACTAAATTAAGTAGAAAATTCACAAAATGATGGGATCAAAGCTTAGTTTAAATACCCGAATAAGTCCACAAAATGCACTTATATCAAATACCCCCAAACTAAATATTTGTTCGTCCCTAACAAAAATAAAATGAAACTACAAATTTAAATTAAGCTAAGAGAATTACTACAAAAAGGTTATGGTCCCAATTAAAAATTTTCTATTGTATTTTATTTTTCTAACATTTTAATTTATTTAAGTCAAGGGGAAAATGTCAAAAAAAACATTTGGGGACTACGAATAAATGAAAAGATGAGGACGATATCTGCGAATAAAATTGAATGAGGATGATATTGTTACAAACTTAAAAGAATATGGACGATTAATGTAATTAATCCTTTAATTAAAGAGTCAAAATTTTGCCATGAGCTCATTCGGAAAGTTGTATTGAAAGTGTTAAGGCAAATAGGTTTTAAGCTCCAAACAAAGGTATATGTCTAGCGATGAATTAGAGAAATTTGATAATTTGGTATGATATTTTGTTTGCTGTTCTTTTTTAAAAAAATTATAGAAAAATGGATTTGTACATGCCTAAGAAATTGCAATGACAAAAATAGAACCCATATTTTGTGAAAACCTATTATTCGTTTAAAAAAACAATGTGTGAGTTAATTTCAACAATAGTCTCTGAATTATTAGAATATAAGAGTAACATGTAGGATTTTAGGTTAACATTTTTAACAGATTGATTATTGATATAACCATTATAAACTTTAATGATTACTACTGTAAAAAAAAAATTTATTTTAATAACTATTTTAAATTTTTTAACAAACTTCAGCGAACGTTGCTTACATTTACCCAAAATGTTGTTGATGATGATGATTAGTGTTTCTAGCACCATTCACTTATCTTGTAATTAAAGAAAGCCAACTTGATTGGAAATAGATGAACGCGAAAATAGACTAATTGTTGCAGTTTGACCGTGAAAATAGATGAACGCGCTTAAAAGCTCTTTAATTTTATAAAAAAATAAGACACTAATCCACAATGAATAGACAATAAAAACTAATCAATCAGATGACAAGGCTTGCCAATTGTTCCCACTATCATCACTTATAATTAATTACCTAATCCAATATAATAATGAATTAACTCATTTAAGGACAGTGATTAGTTGGAAATAAATTCATTCTTTTTATAATACGACCAAACGAGGGTCATTTTTTATATGTATTAGTCACTATAATGACTTCGACAATTTTGGCCCGTGAAGGAAATTAAACATTACAACAACTCAATAATTCAAGCAAAGGCAAAAAGTTGTTTGTCGAATAATAAATGCACAATATTGCGACAAGTAATTTAGTGATAAATCAAGTATCGTTTTTACAAGGACCATGCTACAATTCCCTCTAGGCACATGTGTCGATCCCAAAACAAACAAAAACAAAACGAAATCAATAGCAACACGAACCAAACGACCCTCAAATGGATAAATCCACAGCCTAAAATGAGTGTAAAAATTAAACTTACCAGGAGTCAATAAAAACATCTCATTTTCATTATTCAATTGTTGATTTCCCTTACCCTTTTCACACATTACATCATTCAATTAAATACATTAACATGGGACATGGCGAGGGTTGCTATATTTATGTGAAAGTGCATAATGAGTGGGTCGCAAAATATTCAACTTTGGCACCTCAAACCCCACACGTACGTATAGAGACATGGAAAATGAAAACCATATCCACTTTATTTTATTCTTCTTTCTTTTGGACATGGTAGGTATATATCATATATATAATTAGTGAAACAAGGAAGTTTTTGAAGCATGCAATCAATTTTCGTGCACGATATTCAAGAGCCAATTTTACCAAACTCATTTGTACCTTTTGTAAAATTTAGGAATCTAACTGCAAATTTTTTTATTAAAATTGAGGATATATTGTCAAATAATGACCAATTATACACAAAAACACATAGATTAGAGACGTATATGTCAAAAAACAAACAATTTCCGCACTGAAGATAAAGAGGTTAAGAACCATTTCTGCCAAATTTCCTTCTTTTTAAATAGAATTTAATTTTCTTTAAAAAACTAATAAAAAATGGTCCTACCAATGTTGACAGGCTGCAAAAGGAGCATATTTATGTAACACGCTACAATACAGATTAGGGCTGGCCCACAAAGTCCACTAGCCTTAGGGGCCGAGCTCGTCTTGGCTCGCCTAGGTAAAATCCGAGCCCATGCAAGAACAAGCCGAGCGTCCCATGGGTTGAGATCTCACGAGCCGACGAGCAACCCAGCACTTTGCCACCCCTAATTTTTGCAGATCATCTTAAAAGAGATTTGAGAACTTGGCAAGTTTGGGGATAAACTTGTGATATAAAAGATATGGTATTAATTAAACTAGCATGAAATCCACAATGCAATTAGAGACAGGGATTAGGTGGAACGGAAATTATCTATTCCCTCCATCTGCTTGTTTTCTTTATTAATCTATCCCAAATTATAGACCACTTGTTTTGTAGAAGGTGTATTAAATTATTTTTTTGTTAATATATCCCAAGTTGGCCGTCTCCGCCCTGCCTAGAAAACACTCATCCCTCAATAACAAAGTCAAAAATTGATTTCATTATTATTTCAATGTAATGCAATTCAATTTCATTTGTATTCCAATTGTAATTTAATGAGCATTTAAATTTATTATATTTATGAATAACTAATATTAAATGGGGGTATCATAGGAAAAGTGTGTTAAAATTTTATAATTTCAATTATATTAAATGAAATTTTTTGATCTATGTGAAAAAAAAAAAAGAGCTTATCTTTGTGGGACGGATGGAGTATTAGACAATATAATAATGGAAGAAATTTCCCCCATTAGACATTTTATAGTGAGAAAATGAATTTTACCCACCATTTTTGGATTTGTAAATAATGTTAATTTTTTGAAAGTTTTAGCAAATATACTTTTTTTTCTCTTTAAAAGTGTTACCAAATTCTTCCTCTTATTTTATTTTATTTTTTTACGATGTTTGGACCTTCTAGACATTAATCTGGTCAAATGAAACAAAGTTGACGAGACAATTCATGAGATGAATTGTCTAAAACGACAACTTGTCATGAATTGTCATTTTTACAATTGAACTATCTAGGAACTATCGTTTTGACAATTCATCTCATGAATTGTCTCGCCTACGCTTCAACATCCCATATTTAACAACCTTCGTGTTCTTATTAAAAATTATTAACCTTCAAATAATAAATTCGATTATCAAAATTTCAAATTCCCATTTCCAATCTTAAACAAGTTAAATGATAATCGGATTGAAATTGTTAAATGATAATCGGATTAAAATTGTGTTGTTACTAACAATCATGAAAAAGTATTATAAAAATGAGATATATCTCAAGATTTCAAACTAATTGGAAATATCTTGTGTAGTTGCAAAATCCACTTTGATAGCTTCTCTTGTAAGCTATTCTATTTGTCTAAAGTATGGTGAAATCTTAACCAAAAAAAAAATGGTTATTTTTGTAAAATAATATATTTGACATTTTTTTATTATCTAAAACTAGTCATTTTTTCAAATGTAACATTAAAGTTCACAAATGAGATTGGAACATAGTGACACTAAAGTTTCATTGTTCACTAACATGTAAAACTACGTAAATGTTTTGATCTAATGGATTGATGACTTTGATATAATTAATGGAACGATGGAAATTAATTTATGAAGAGGATTCCTCATTTCTCACAAAAACTCAACTAATTAGCCCTATTAATATTAAAATTATATATAGTTAATGGAATCATCTAACCTCACATGCTTTGAAATTCCCACAAGTTAACTAAGTAGACCAAACATGCTTGTGATTCTATGTAAAGTTATGGAACCATCTACCTCTTCTTCCCTTCCTTCCCTGTCCTCAATGGGTATTCATAGACCCGCCTTGACATTCTTGGTGAGTCCAGATGTCAAGACGGGCCACGTTTTCTGATATTTCTAGAGATATCTAGTATTATAAACGCATCAAGAACGTTTCATGATCATGCAAGAGATAAATTAACACGATAATTCCACAAATCTTAAACTAGATTAAATAAAGGATACCAAAATTGTGCAATTCGTGTGATTGGAAGGCAGTTCTGGAAATTGTGTGGGAATGAGTAATGAACTTGACAGTTGGTTGATGTCAAATTTTAAATAACTTGCAAGTGTACGTATCTATTAGAATATAAAAAAGTAGTAACGAAGTCGATCCCACAAAGACTGCAATGAAGAAAGTCTAATTTAATTCGAATTAACTATTATTATAGGCTAGTTGGGTCGAAATGAGTTTAGTTGAAATAATTTAACTTAAAAACTAATTAATTATGCTAAAACAATTAAGCTGAAGATTCAAGTTGTTCAAAATACTAAAGTTTCAGAATCCACCATTGTTTAACTTAGCAATTGTCCAACTATTGATTAATTCTAAAAAACAAACGACAAATCGAAATCAATCTATTGATGTCTTAAAATATTTATCAATTAAATCCAACAGAAGAAATTCCAATCTCGGCTCTCCTTCTGCTTCAATCTTAAATTACTTAAGCGTTCCCCGTATCAAACTCAATTAAAAGAAAACAAAGAATCAAAAGTTTCCTAAGCATTCTATATATCCCAAATCAATAAAAAGATAACGAAAAATTAAATTAAATTAATAGAACATGTTTAAGCACCAAGCACGAATTAATTAAATTAATTTCTAACTATTAAAAATACATGATATTTAAGATGAAAGAGATTTTATTTAATTAATCTAACAAGAACGAAATATGAAAGTTTAAGCTCGAAACGAAAATTAAAAGAATAACAAAATAATCACTTCGTTTAAACAAGATTTCACCGTCCACCTTGGCTTAAGAAAATTAGAAGAACATAATTAAATTAAAAGCAAAAGAATTGATAGAACCCGGCATGAGTTGAAAGAGAATAAATCTTTCAAAAACACTTCTTCGGCGTGGTTCTTCTCTCTTGTTTCTAGCCGTCTTCCTCCTTTAATTTGATCTTATAACTTCAGTCTTTATATAGTGTTTTACTAGTTTTGAAACTCGTGTAGGTGAAAAGACGGAAAAAGCTTCGTCTAATTAAAAGTAAGCCAAAAGTCGGGGTTTACAAACTGCGATTTGACCGCGAACAGTGAACAATTGTCAAAATTTGATTCCAATCCAAAGTTTGCAAGTTTTAGTCCTCAAAGTTTTGATGTGTATTTTATATAGTCCCCACTTCATATTTTAATTGCACATTCAGTCCTTTTTTCTCCAAAGCTTTATGCTTGGTCCCAATACTTCAAAAACTTCCATCTTAATCCCCAAATCTTTATAATTGTTCACAATATGTCCTAATTCAAATAAAACATTAATTAATACTTTTATCAATGAATAATTACTAACAAAATAAGATAAACGGGTAACATATATACTAAAATTGCACTCATCATTGGTGTATGGAATTACAATGGTGGGACCAAATTCTATCAGAATGTGTTTCCCCTCTACCCTTTCTCACATTGCACCTTTTAATAAAGTGAACGCACAAATTTATAATATATGAAAGAGAAAAAGCAAAATGAACCATACAATCAATCTTCTCACTAGATATAGATAACACTAACATTTTAATTTTGATGATTATTTGATTATCCGATCCTATCTTGATCATGTTTATTTAGCAAAATGTCTATTTGTATATGTTGGATAATGATGTCCCAAATGAAACAATTCAGACGGCCCACAATGATGAATGGCCCAACCCGCCTTTAACCAGTTTGAGGAAAGGCCCAGCTGATTGTGCCCAGATAAGCTTGGCCCAGAATTGGTGAAACGCGCTTATGATGATTTCTGATAATGCGAGACTAATGCTGAAGTTGCTGGTTGCTTGTCATCCGTTGATTTTGTGCTAATGATCTCAGCCATTGGTCTGCAATATAAATTGGTACCGTTTCACTTTCTAGGGCATTCTTTCTGTGAGTGCGCAGCCATCGTTTTGTCTTCTCCGATTCTCTTCTACTCCTTTTGTCTTCCTTTTCTGTTGGTGAACTTTTGGTTCTCCTCTGGTGTGTGAAAAGGTGTTGCTACGATGTCGTTTCACGATTCATCGTATTGAAATGTGTCTGTGATTCGTTCTCTTTTTCTGTTGTGTGAGAACCTTTCTTGATATCAGTTTAGAGGAGTCTGTAACGGAAGAAATAAGGGCTGTTCTGAGTGGTGTGAACTTGTAACCTGTAATCTTGAACATTTGTGATTCTTATTAGTGCAAAGAAGAGGCCGTATCTACTTTGGTAGAGCCTCAAAGGCAGACGTAAGCACTCACGTGCTGAACTGCCTGTCCCCTCATACGGGACAATCATATCTGGTGTTATGTGTTCTGTTTTTACATATATTTTCATATTTCTTGTTTCTTGAAAGGCGAAGTTTGTGTATGTTTAAGAACTTGAAATCCCAACAGTATACAATAATCATTCACTTTCGTTAATCCTTCTCTGTCATCAATGGCCACTTTGCCGCGAAACTCAAAAAAACTCTGCAAAATCCAGATTTCGAGGTTTTCTGGTATCATGAACTCATGAAGAACAAAAATTTTGAAACCTTTCCTAGGCATGCAAGCCTCATTGAATTTGCCGCCATCAAAATCGAAGAAAAATTTAGCTCCAACGATGACCAAGTAATTTATTTATTACATAATCTTGAGGTTTCAGCATCGTATTGCCAATTTAAAAGTAGGCAAGACTACAAGAAATTTTCCAAAATTTTATTGTTATTATTGCAAGAGATTGGAGTATACTTCACAGTTCCAAAGCAGCAATTGTCAAAGAGTACTACTTACAATCCTCCAGATGAAATTGTTGATATCTTTATTGACCTTCTCCTTCATATTTTAGAAGAGATACACCGTATTCACCCAGATTTCATTGTTTCAGTAGAGGGTTCAATTGAAGTTCTTCGGAATAAGCTTGGTTTTCTTCTCAACTTTCTTGGGGATACACCGTGCCTTCACCCCTCTGAAGTCAATCCATTGACACACATCGAAGCTGTGCTCAACGAGTTTGGAAGTTTCTTGTATTCATTCTTTTTCGTCAGGAATCAAGTCCTGGCGCCTAGAATGGATTTGGAACTTTCGGATCTGTTGCGAAACTTTGAGCTCGTGGAAGCAAAGATCAAGGAGCACTGCATCGTAGTCTCGAACATGCCAAGTTGTACGACTCGAAGACTGCTGTGGTTGCACCCTTCATTGTTGATTCTCTCTTGATGATCTCAATCACAAGGCTGACAAGATTGTTGGTGTGAACGATCAAATTGTAACCCTCCACGAGGAGCTAATCTTATTGCGATCCACCCTCACAGATATAACGTTGCAGCAACACCCACAACTTGAAGAACTTTTGATACAAACCACAGACATAGCATATGAAATTGAATATATTATCAACTCATTTCCTCCTGTCTGGTATCTCACCCTCAGGCTCCCTCAGTTCATGGACAAGATTAAGGGTATTATGATGGGTATCAAAGAAACAAAGAAGAATATTGACACTGGCATTGTAGAAGTTGAAAACTATCCAACTGAACAAGTATCGTCGCAAGAAAAAGGCCCTCTCATTTTGGAAGACATTGTTGTGGGGTTTGGTAACAAGGAGATCGAAATTCAAAAACAACTTGTTAGAGGACCAGAACACCTACAAATTATTTCGATCTTTGGAATGCCTGGAGTTGGGAAGACAACTTTAGCAAAGAAACTATACAATAATCACTCCATTGTCTATCATTTTGACAAGCTTGCTTGGTGTGTTGTTTCTCAAACATACAATAAGAAAAATATATTTGCTGACATTTTGAGGTCAGTAAAGGACCATGACAAAGAAACGACTATGCAAATGGATGATGAAAGCTTGGTTGAAGCCCTCTACAAAAGTTTAATAAATCGGAGATATCTCATTGTCGTCGATGATATATGGGATGTGAATTCGTGGAATGATTTTGGAAGATACTTTCCAGATGACAAAAATGGAAGCAGAATCTTATTCACCACTCGGCACAAAGAAGTTGGTTTAAAAGCATCGCATCATAGTGTCGTCAACGAACTTCCTTTACTATCAGATGTTGAATGTTGGGAATTACTACAGAGGAAAGTGTTCCAGAAAAAACATTGCCCTCAAGAATTGGTAGACATTGGGAAGCAAATTGCAACGAATTGTCAAGGACTACCACTTGCAGTGGTTGTGATAGCTGCCGTTCTTGAAAATTTTGAGATGAAAGAACACCTATGGCACAAAGTTGCAACAAGTTTGAGTTCAGTTATATCTGAAGACCCGAACAAGTTCAACAACATACTAGAACTTAGCTACAAGCATTTACCAATGCATTTGAAACCATGTTTTCTTTACTTTGGAGCATTCAAGGAAGACGAAGAAATGTCAGTGAAAGAGTTGACGCATCGTTGGGTTGGTGAAGGATTTATAAAGAAAGAAGAGGGAAAAAACTCAGAGGATGTGGCCTACGAATATCTTGTGGATCTAATTGATAGGAGCCTGATACAAGTTGCCAAAAGAACATCTCTCGGCAGAGTCAAGACTTGTAATATTCACGATCTACTCTATGATATGTGCTTGAGGATAGGTGAAGAACAAAATTTTCTGAAAGAGGTCAAAAGGTAAGTTCTCTGACTCCTTCTTTTCTCTTACCATTTTTCCCATATCTGTTATAGCCTCTAATGATGGGCGGTACTTTGTGATGATCGTATCAATGCTGCCGCTGTTGACAATGATAATATGATCTAATTCTGTTGTTACCACTGATGATGATCCACTAACTTTTAGGAGCAACAAAATAGTCTGGTTACTAACTTTTACTCAAGTACTTTTGCCCTGTATTTAAGCTCTCTGTTAGACCGTTCTTTTACTCAAGTACTTGTGCAGCTTCAAACGCCTGAAGATCTACATTTGGTCAGACCAACACTTCGGCATTTCTCCTCTAACTCAACTTAAACGACTGGTTAATGTGAGGTACTTGGTTATTCCATATATGGTGCCACAAATGGAAAAGTTCCACAAACTAGAATTTCTTTATGTGCAAAATCGTAAAGAAGTTGAAATACCCTATTACCTTCTTGAAATGGTGAATTTGAGACATATGATTTTCTGGGGCTATTCACGGTTCAGTAAATCTTGCATTCGACGAGCTATTGAGGATGAGATCTTCCAGATAAATAACCTACAAAGAATTTATAATCTTAAAATTTCCAATGAAATGGAAGGGAAAATTTTGAGATGTTCACCCAATCTTCGGAAATTGAAATGCTCTCTTCAAGAATTTCAGGATTTGAGCTTCCTTGACCGGCTTGAATCGCTCAGTTTAACATATCCTCCTAATTATGTGATACATTTGATCAGTTTGCCATTGAATATCAGAAAATTAACTCTGACGAGTTTTTATATGTCTTGGGAACAAGCGAAGATAATTGGGAGATTGCCGAATCTTGCCGTTCTCAAATTACAACGTGTTTACTTTGAGGGAAAACAATGGAACACAACTGAAGGCGAGTTCCAACAACTGAAAGTCTTGGAATTATCTTCATTACATGAAACAGACTGGAACGTCTCAAGTGATCCTTTCCCAAGACTAGAGCAACTAGTGTTGAAATATTATAATGTGGAGAAGATCCCTTCCAGTTTCTGTGATATTCCAACGTTGAAGATGATTGGCGTACATTACTGCCGGAAATCTGTTGTAGAATCTGCTATGCAAATTCAAGAAGAACAACGAGACATGGGAAATGAAGAGCTTCAAGTCATTGTCTCATCTTGAGCAGGGCATCTGTTATTTCTGGTATACATACTACAACTCTCAGAGTCCCAATTTCGTTTATTTAATTGCATTGTGAACTATTTTTTTCTTGCAGGAGACTATACCTTCAGAGACATTTCAATGAGACAAAGAGAGACAATGAGAGACTATATCTTCAACATAATATTTGTTGAAGATTGCAATGAGAGACAGATTATGTTATCCTTTTTCTCGTTTGATCAACCACTGGTTAATTTTTACTAGTATGGCTTTGAGACTTTGTTTGGTTGTGTACATCTAAAACGAGATATCAAAAGACTTGTACTCTATTTTCGCCTTGGTTTGATAGTTGAAATTAGGGACCATCTCTATTTATGATGTATAGATTGTTTTCTATATTTTCTGACAACATTACTCAACCTACACTGGATTATAAACTTAAAATTCTGTCAAATATTTCCAAACGTTCACAAAAACGTCTAGGATCGTACAATCTAGAAGAGAGATTGAATATCAGAGACTGTAATGTTACAGGAATGTAGACAATTTCATTTGTTAAATATCGAAAGCAAAAACAACCAAAGAGAGTACAATATCCGTCAATGCTTCCAATAAATGGAAAATAACTACTAATTAGATAGAGTCAAACTTGAAGTAACTTGATACAATTCAACTACACAAAATATGATAAAGCAATTCGGGAAAAAGATTAAATCTTCATTCTATAAGAACGAGATAAAACTTGAAGTAACTTTTCTTACCGTTTTTATTTATTTATTTGGATTAACACGATAATCGCACAAATCCTAAACTGGATTAAATAAAGGATACCAAAAACAAGAGAAAATTAAAAAAAAAGTAGTCTATGTTAGAGCATTAAGCTGAACATGGACAATGCACCGCTTATAAGAGTATGTTACCATTGCCTGAAAGAACAATTCATGCAGCGCCACTAATTCCGTAAATTGTGGACAAACCTGAGGTCCATTTGGATGAAAATATGGCTGTGGCATCTGTGTAGCCTGTGGATTGAACATAATGGGCTGTTGGGCAGTAAATGAGGGTCCAATATAAAAATAAAGTGGTTAGCTACCACTTGTAAAACTTAAAAAGAAAAAAGTAGTTCGATTACTAGATATGATAATGAACAAGATCTTTTGTAACATTTTTTCTCTTCCAGGAAAATATAATAAAATCCCAATTCCGAAAATAAGAGGATTAGAGGCTGCTCATCTTCCTAGATTGAAGTTAAGCCTTATAGATGATAAAGTTAATTAAAAGACAAGTATACTTAAGGAAACACTAAGTATGCCAGCAACAATCATGGTCCAACTATCAAATGAGTCGTCAAGAAAGAATGTGCAAAATTTTTTGTTAGGACAACGTATTTTTTGGATTGAAAAATATCACGGCAAATTCACAAAAAGGAGCCAAAGATTTGAAATGACTTTAAAAATCCTATTTTTTATCTTGTAATTCTCATTTTGACGTCACATTTTTTTGCTTATTTTAGGACTATGTTCTTCACTCGTCGGGATATGTTCTTGTTATCGTTTCAAAGTATTGACAGCAAATTTCACAATGCATCTTTTGGATTGAAAATTGTTAAACATTGAATTCAAAATAACAAGCCAAAATGAATGCTAGAATGAATATAATAATTTGATTTTTATAATTTTTTTCACTTGTCAAAGTAGATTCTTGGTACATTTGAAAGTATCCATGGAAAACTTAATAACATATTTTTTGGATTAAAAACCGTTACTGCAAATTCAAAATAAAAGCCAAAGATGATTGCTAGAATAATCCAATTTTTTACTTTTAATTTCCATTTTGGTGTCACCTATTTTGGCTTATTTTCGGGTTTTGTTTCTTCACTTGTTACTGTAAGTTCTTGGTACTGTTTCAAAGTATTCATGGAAAACTTCACAAAAAATCTTTCGAATTGAAAAACTGTTAAATAACGAGTTCAAAATAATAAGCCAAAGATAACTAGTATAATTGGATTAATTGCTCTAATTTTATTTCTGTTTTTAAATGTCAATTTAATTTAAATTCAACTTGACATCAATTTGTCTCGTCTATCTCCTATAACTAAATACAAAAATAAAAATGAAAAAAATAAAAATTGAGGTGTTATAACGAGGGCCCAGGAGCCCCTAGCTGCCACCGCCGCCCCCACCACCCCGGTGCCATACATCTAAGATACAGCAGCCATGTTAGCTGGATAGTAGAAGGAACCATCAGCAGCAGCAGCAAGAGAAGCAGGTGTTAAAGGTGTCTGAGATGGTATGAAGCTCTTTGCATGGGGTTTAATTTAAATTCCTATGGAATAATCAAGAGCAGCAAAAGAATGCAGCAATATCAGTCACATGGCAGAAATATAACCAAAAGAGAATTTAAATTGTGTGTAAAGCCTAGTGTGTCCAAATTGTGCCTTAGGGGCCGAAAAAACTTAGCTCGGCTCTCCTGGGTAAAATCAGAGCTCGTGCAAAAATGAGTGGAGCCGCCCATGGTCCAAGTTCTCATGAGCCGGTGAGCGAGATCGATAAGTACAAATATGTATTTATCTAGGCCCAAAAAAAAGAACGATTATGAGTTATATTAATTGTTTTTCAGTTTAATGGCACGTTATTTTCTTATTATTTTATGAAATAATCAAATTTAAGTGTCAATATGACGAAAAGACGAAAAGAGAGCAAATAAAAGAAAAATGGATTCAAATGAATGACAAAGAGACTTAGGGAACTTGACATGAAGATACCAAAAGAATAAACTCAAAAATTCAACAAAACTAACCATGCGATCGCATGGTTAGTAATGTCTGCGATCGCAAGGTGCCAAAATAAACTGCATAATGAAATTGATTGAACCATGGGATCGCAAAGTTCTGAACCATGCGATCGCATGGCTTCCCTCGGCAGCAACTTAGTAATTTCCTGATTGGATTACAACTCTACCAAGTCCAAATTAATTCAACTTCCTAAGCCACGTTTGGGGATTAAAAGGAGCAGTATAAAAACCATAAAATAGACATATCGCAAGAGACGAATTTTGGGAATAAGATACAAAGGAAGAATCGAAGATCGAGGAACAAGATTGAAAATTCTTAAGCCAAGATCACGGGTTTTATTTATTTTTTCTTCTTTTTCTACCAGAACATGATTGATACAATTCTTGTGTTAATTAACGGAATTATGACCAGCTAATTTACTTATTGCTAGAATGAACGATAAAACCTCATGTTTTTAATTAATTAGAATTTTTCCGTTTTAGTAGTTAATTACTTTTTGATTGATTATTTTTTATTCAGTATTTTTAATGTTTTAATGCCTGATCACCAATAGAATATTTTGTAATCTATATTGAAATTGAGATATTCAATATAGATTTAGCACGTGGTATTGAATAACATAGGATCCAATAATAGATAGAAATTACTATTATACTCTATTAAATCCGGTTACGTGTTCTTGTTATTTAAATACATATTTTTATGTTCGAAACTTGATTAGAGATAATTAGGTTTGCATATCGATATAAAATTGATTGACCATCGAAAGAGGCTTTTGATTATTATAGGATCGCCGATTTTCAATCTAGAGTAATTAAGAGTTAAAGCGATTAACGGATAATTGATTAAAGAACGTGTAAGTGGATTCGCAAATCCTAGTGTTAGTAAAAACTCGAATTCGTTCTCACCAATTTAATTTGATTATTGATAATTTAGATTTAATTAAAATAGTTAAAATAGTTTTAGAATTGAAACTAAAACAAATATGTGTTTTTCACATTGTTAAAACGTAAGTTATAAACTAATTGATTAAATTGATAACTAGTCCTCGTGGGTTCGACATTCCATTCATTACTATATTACTTGTTAACGATCCGTCCACTTGCGGGATTGAAATCACACAACACAGACCACCCTATAAGAGATTTGAGAACCTTGCAAGTTTGGAAATAAAATTGTGTAATTGTACGAGAAATTGTCTTAATTAAACTAGTATTTAGATAGAGTTTAAGTTTATCGTAGTTCATTCATCAAACAAGAAATTTTCAAATGATTTTAATTGAATTGAGCAGTAATGTTTCCTTTTCTATTTTAAATGAAGCCATGGATTATACTGCATATGGGAATTCCTTCCATCAGTTGTAAGACATGTAAACACAATATCGAGTATCTTTTTCACAGAATCAATCCAACAATCACAGAGGTTTAGACAAGACCAAAGTTGATGCTGAATCTTATAGAGGATTTGATATAAGAACATAGAGAGGAGAGAGCTAATCTTATTGAGAAGATCACAATTTTGGAATGTATTCTTAATGAGATGGATAACTTGATCAACATTTTAAAAAGCAAACAAGCCGAGCTAGCTAAGCAGACTCAATAGATATTGTCAAAATACCGCTGAAAGACTTTCGTAGATTCTGTAATTCGGCTTTTCAAAAGAAAAAGTCTCACTTATTTTAATTTTTGGACCAATAAACATATATGTGTCATGGTGAAATCCACAATGCATTTAGTGACAGAGATTAGTTAAAAGGTAATTATTGAAGATTAAAACAAATCCTTTCTTTTTAAATTTAATTAGTGTGACTGGAAATCCACAATGCAATTAGGGACAGGGAATAGGTGGAAAGGAAAATTATATGTTAGAAAATATAATGATGGAGGAAATTTCCTTTTATCTCTTTTTTTTTTTTTTTTAATAATAGAATATAAGAAATTATTTGTCCTTGTTAAATTAGTTAAATTTAGATCATGAGTATAATTTTTTTTTAATTAACGAGACCACCTGGACGAAATCAGTAGAGACTTCAAATGTCCTTTTGGTGAACATAATTAGAAGTTGTGAAACTTGATGACACAATTTTTTTATTATTTTATGTGAAAATCTATAAAAAAAAAAAAAAAGTTTATGATTTATTTGTACTTTTAAAAAGGTTAGGGTCCCAATTGCAATTTTTCTATTGTATTTTATTTTTCTGACATTTTAATTTATTTAAGTCAGGGGAAAAAATGTCAAAAAAAGTCATCCGGGGACTACGAATAAATAAAAGGATGAAGACGATATCTGCAAATAAAATTGAATGAGGATAATATTATTACAAACTTGAAAGAATGGAGACGATTAATGTAATTAACCCTTTAATTAAAGAGTCAAAATTTCATGAGCTCATTGGGAAAGTTGTATTCAAAGTGTTAAGGCAAATAGGTTTTAAGCTCCAAACAAAGGTATATGTCTAGCGATGAATTAGAGAAATTTGATAATTTGGTATGATATTTTGTTTGCTGTTTTTGTTTTTTTCAATTATAGAAAAATGGATTTGTACATGCAATGACAAAAATAGAACCCATATTTTGTGAAAACCTATTATTTGTTTAAAAAAAACAATGTGTGGGTTAATTTCAACAATAGTCACATAATTGTAGATGAACGCGCTTAAAAGCTCTTTAATTTTATAAAGAAATAAGACACTAATCCACAATGAATAGACAATAAAAACTAATCAATCAGATGACAAGGCTTGCCAATTGTTCCTACTATCATCACTTATAATTAATTACCTAATCCAATATAATAATGAATTAACTCATTTAAGGACAGTGATTAGTTGGAAAGAAATTCATTCTTTTTATAATGCGATCAAACGAGGGTCTTTTTTTATATGGATTAGTCGCTATAATGACTTCACCAATTTTGGCCCGTGGTGGAAATCAAACATTACAACAACTCAATAATTCAAGCAAAAGCAAAAGTTGTTTGTCAAATAATAAATGCACAATTTTGCAACCAATAATAAATCAAACATTGAATTGTCACATGGTTCATGATACTTTTCTCCATTTAGTTGTTGAAAAGTAAAAATTTCTAGCTTCATCTTTGTGACTTTAGCTTGTAAAAAATACTTGTTGCAAAATTTTCTAGCCAAGTCATCCCAGGTGGTGATTGTTAACCTATGGTTAACTTTAAAACTTAATATTTTGATTATAACAAATTCATCTCTATAAATACCACTTCATTTATTATCATTCCGTAACACTTACAAAAGCATTTATAGAGAGAATCATATTGAAAAACTTCATTAAAAGCTTTATTGCATTTATATATTCAATATCATTCATTGAAAAACTTTGTTTGATTAAATCAAACTTTTAATTCATCATTCTCAACAAAGTTTTCTTCTAACACTTGAGCTTTCCTCATCTATTGCTATTCATTAAAGTGTTAGTCTCTCTTAGAACTAAACTTGTATTTATCATTCATCTAGAGAGAAATACTCAAATCAGTTTCTTTACATTTTTGGGTCATATTGAAGTCCATTGAAAGCTAAATATTGTATAAAGATCGGTGCTCCTTGTTTGTAAGTCACCGGATATATTGTAAAGGTTTGAATTGCACCATAAGTCAATCAAAATAGTGGAATGGTCATGCTCGTATTGGAAAGCTTGGTAACGGAGGACGTAGATCATTTGTTGGATCGAACCTCCATAAAAATATCGTTTGCACTCTCTCTTCCCTTTTATTTACTTGTATTGTGCTTATATTTTTGTGGATTAATTTTTATTTCTTAAATATCATATTTTGAGAATATTTTCGAAAAAGTTTGAGAAAACCAATTCACCCTCCCCTCCCTCTTGGTTAGCTATTTTTGGGCTATCGGTGATACTAGTATGTGGTTCTGAGTCTAACCATTCTAGAGCTCCATCCCTCAATGTATAAGAAAATAACCGAAGTCTGATGGCATCTTCATTTACTTATTGAAATTGAAAGTTACGGCATATCCGTAGGAATCTAGAAAGACGAGTATTCGAATTTTCATGTACCTTTCCATAGAATTGCAAATTATTGCTGAAGAGATTCATCAGATCGGCCCTCAATTAAAAGTCATGCCGTCCAAAAGCAGGATAACTATGCTTGAACGATCAGGAGCTGCTGCCGGAGTTAAGAATTGTGCCATTGGCATATTTACATCATCATCTTCTTCTTCATCATAATGTTGATGAATTTGCTGAATCGTCAATCGGGCCGCTTCTTGTTCAACATCTCTTTTTACTCATGCATCTCGCCATTTGAATTTGTTCTTGATCTTTCTGCTTTTTGGTTGTGTTCTTTGCGTCTTTGTCTCGAAAGTACGTTAAATATCATGATCGAAAGTCTAAAGATTGACGCCTTGTGTACGGAGCATGCAACGAACACATTTTCTTTAGTAAGAAAACAATAAAGACAAAAAAAAAAAAAGTATAATAACAAAAAAAATAAAAATAAAATAATTAAACTAACACTAACTATTAATCTAAACTAATATAAAATAAGAATAGTCCCCGACAACGACGCCAAAAACTTGTTATGAAATAATATAATTGCAAGTGTACAATATCGTAAATAAATAATAAAGTGGACCTATTGAGTCCGGATTATCGTTTCCACGAAAACTGTTTTATTTATATACTATTTAAATTAATCTTAATCATAATTTGTTTAAAACACTTTAAAATAAATTGATTTGAGAGTTTAAAT
This sequence comes from Forsythia suspensa, assembly GCA_023638005.1. NCBI lineage: Eukaryota > Viridiplantae > Streptophyta > Magnoliopsida > Lamiales > Oleaceae > Forsythia > Forsythia suspensa. The sequence goes on along the minus strand of JALRMA010000429.1, from coordinate 28,035 downwards.
TATAACTATGAATTTTAGAAAACAATGTAATAAGTTATGTGAAAGCAAAAATTAAGAATTTAGAAAATATGGTTATTAAAGCGTTTAGATTCACGAGTTTACCATAGTTGTCATCTTTAATTTCTCCTCTCAAGAATTCTTTCTAAAGTTGTATTCGGTTGAATTCACTGAATTTAACCCAATTTACCTCTATCGAGTTCATATTAGTCCCTATCTAATTAAGTCAACTTATGAAGTCAGAATAGTTCTTAATTAGATGCATTAAATCGTCTAAGAATTCAATTCAAGACTGCAACAATAATAAAAGCGTATCTCTACCTTTTATCCAATTGTCGGATTTTACTACGTGGTCTAGATTAATAATTTACTTTTCAGTTCATTACAATCCACAAATCAATGAAAAATAATGGCCAATTATTTCAAGTATTAAGAACATAAGTAAAATCAAAACATAATTAATTGGTAAGCAAAACTTGATAGTCGAAAATAAAGAATTAAACTAGGTTACATTATTCATCCAAACTTTAAATTTAGCTACTTATAATTCTAGACAAAAATGAAGAGATTTGAATACATAACCCGGATTTTGAATAAAAGATGAGAAGAACTTGAATATCTTGGGCCAAGAATTCTTCGTTTTCACGCTCCAATCTTCAAGATCTTGGTGGTTCTTCATATTTTTCACCGTTATTTTCCAAGATTCAACCCCTTTTTCTTATGTTCTCCAAGATTCAACAACCTTCTTTTGACCTAGGTTAGATCTTTATGTATTTTACCAATTTTGAAACTCATGTAGAGTTAAAATAAGCCAAAAAAAACATCTAGACGTGCAAAACAGTAGCATTGCCGTAGTCAAACCGCTATTGACTGCGACAAACAGTAAGAATTGTTGCCAAATATTGGTTCCAATCCCAAATTTCACACTTAGTCCTTCAAGTTTTGATGTGTATTTTATTTGGTCCCTACTTTATGTTTGTTCATAATTTATTCTTTTGGTCCTTCCACTTTCATTGTTCTACACTTTGGTCCTCCAACTATGGATTTTATCCTCTTTAGTCCTCTTATTTCTTCTTTCATTTCAATTTAGTCATCTTTTATTTTTAGCCCAAGTCCTTCAAGTTTTGAATATTTGCAAGTTGATCCCTATTTTCAAGTCTTCGTGCATTTTCAGTCATTTTTTTTGTCTATTTTACTTTGTTTTTTTCAAATTCTATTCGATATCAGTTTTTGACCTAAAACAATTAAATCAATATGCAATTTAGTAGAAAATCACTTAAGAATATTTACATCGTTCACTTTTGATGGTTCGGATAAGTGTAAAACCACACTTATCACTTCTTTATTGACTTTCTCCTCCAAATTTTACATGAAATACTCCGTATTCAGTTAGAATTCATTGTTTCAGTAGAGGGTCAATTGAAGTTCTTTGGAATAAGCTTGGTTTTCTTCTCAACTTTCTTGGGGATACACCATGCCTGCACCCCTCTAAAGTCAATCCATTAACACACGTCGAAGTTGTGCTCAACGAGTTCGTAAGTTTCTTGTATTCATTCTTTTTCGTCAAGAATCAAGTCGTGGCGCCTAGAATGGATGGAATATGGAGTCCCAAGTTTAAGTGGATTCCATTCCATACAAACGAGATACAAGATTTTCAAGAAACTATGAACCAGAAACTGTAAATGAACACATCAAAAGTACGTAATGACAGGATTACCATTTAACTAAAAAAAATTAGTCTATGTTATGAACATTAAACGGAACATGGACAATGCCTGAAAGAACAAGTTGCATATTTTTGCCATATTTAATTGAAGTGTCAAAATTTTGTCATGAGCTCATTCGGAAAGTTGTATTCAAGGTGTTAAGGCAAATAGGTTTTAAGCTCCAAACAAAGATATATGTCTAGCGATGAATTAGAGAAATTTGATAATTTGGTACGATATTTTGTTTACTGCATTTTAAAAATAATAGAAAAATGGATTTGTATGTGCCCAAGAAATTGCAATGACAAAAATAGAACCCATATTTTGTGAAAACCTGTTATTCGTTTAAAAAACAATTTGATAAAAATGTGTGGGCTAATTTCAACAATAGTCATATTAGAATATAACAGTAACATGTAGGATTTTAGATTAACGTTTCCAATTGAGTGACTATTGATATAACCATTATAAACTTTAGTAATTAGTACTGTAAGAAAATTCTTTAATAACTATTTTGAAATTTTTAACAAACTTTAGTGATCGTTGCTGAAATTAACCCAAAATCTTGTAATTAAAAAAAGCCATTTTGATTGAAACTTATTATTTTTTTAAAAAAAAATACAGAATTGGTTTTTACTTATAATAGTGTTACTAAATCCAATTCGTACACGACGATCCCCACTATTTTATTAACTTATTGTTGTAGTTTTTATCGTGAAAATAGATGAACACGTTTATAATCTCTTTAATTTAATAAATAAATAAGACACTAACACACAATGAATAGACGCTTGACAGTTGTTCACTTGTTCCTATCATCGTCACTTATAATTAATTACCTAATCCAATATAATAATGAATAACTCATTTAAGGACAGTGATTAGCTGGAAAGAAATTCATTCTTTTTATAATGCGACCAAACGAGGGTCTTTTTTTATATGGATTAGTCGCTATAATGACTTCACCAATTTTGGCCCGTGGAGGAAATCAAACATTACAACAACTCAATAATTCAAGCAAAAGCAAAAAGTTGTTTGTCAAATAATAAATGCACAATATTGCAACAAGTAATTTAGTGATAAGTCGAGTATCGTTCTTATAAGGACCTGTTTTGCGCAGAAAGTGTGTCATTCGCTAACAATTAAAAGATTCGGGACGATGTGTAAGGGACGCCAAACCTCTTGAGACAAAGTCCCAACAAGGGTGTTTGATTCTGAAGATTACAATAGTGACAAAGGATAAAGAGCAAAACAAAAGGCCTCTATGGGGCACAAGCACACTAGAATTCACTGTAAAGAAATATTTAAGACTAAAATGGAATGAAATTACATTTCTCTGTTTTTTGAGAGTTGTCTTCTTTTTTTTTCTTTTCATTCAATCTTCTTTCTTTTATACTTTACCAAACAGTTTTACCACACGTTTTCCTTCAATCTTGCGTAAAAACTTCTCGTCGCCCAGTAGCTACCTCATCGCCCAATAACTACTTTGTCGTCCAATAACTACTCATTTCCTCCATAATGATTCAACTGTTTGTAACTCCCTCATCATGATGATTCAACTGTTTGTAACTCCTCCATGATGATTCAACTGTTTGTAACTCCTCCATGATGATTCATCTGTTTGTAACTCCTGAAACGTGGAAGAAATGATAAGAGAAGAAGGAAAAAGCATTAAGAACAGTTACTCTTATGCGATGATTGACCGTTCTAATACTTCAACGCCCAGGCGTCTCGGTCTGGGCGATATCCATTTTGGGCCCTATCTCGCTGGATAATTTCCATTGGGCCTATATACAAATTTACACTGGCATCCATTGGGTGCGGACGACATATATTTCTAGGCCTACATGTTTGGGTACTTTTTATGGGCCTATATGTACAATTTTTCTTAAGTCTCTTTTTAGGCCCTTGTTATTTCGTATGTCAACAGTTACCCCCAATGTGGCTTAATTAATATAGGGAAAATTGCCAATAAGTCATCCATAGGTGACTTGTTTCTAATTAGGTCCAAACACTTTCCAAAATTGTGAATAAGTCATATGAATTTATCTAATACCGTAATTACCCACATAATCTGTTAAACCACTTTAAACCGTATTTCATCAATTCATGATTCTTATTCAAGCCGCCATTAACAACTTTCTTCTCCGGATCTTCCCGTCGACGATCACATCACCGTAGCACCTCGTAGTCGACGTTACGTGAGTCGCCACACTCTAAAACCTTGTTTTGTTTTGCAATTGCTTATTTCATGAATTTTATGGTTTTTCGATTCTGTTTCTCTTCTCAATCATGGAAGGTGGCCTAATTTTACTTTGTAAGTATATTTCAGACACACTTTCCATAAAAGTTTCTTCTGGTGGGGATTTTAATGGTGTTTTGTGAAAATTATGTGATAATTGGAATTCATTAGAAGTCGACACTATTTTATTACGTTATTGTATTCCTGGACATGATAGGTGTTTTCTAAGGAATGAGGAAGAATTTAGGAACATGATTTCCTTGATTTCTGCTTTTGAATTGAAATTTGTTGATATTAGTGTTTCAGACTCTAAAACAGTATCACTTGATTATAAAACAGTATCACATGATTGTGATACTGTTTTCGAGAATGAAGGATCTGCCATAACTACATATTGTTCTTCAACAAATAGTAGGGCATTACTTTCATCAAGTTGGTCAAGCATAATCACTCATGTTGGACAGAGGTTTGAGAGAGGTGTAGCTAAATTTAGAGATGCTTTATGCAAATTTTCGATTGAGAGAAGATTTGAGTTTGATTACATGAGAAATAACAATGGTAGGGTAGAGGTTCAATGTTCAAACAGATATTTTGATGATTGTAGATGGTATGTTTGTGCGACAATATCAAAGGTTAGTAGTTTTTGTTACATCTGAAAAGCTTGTGAATGAGCATAGTTGCCCTATAGTGTTGAGGAAAGAAAAAGTGAGAGAGATTAAGTTGTAAGGTAATTTCTAGTTTGATTGTTGATATATTGAGGAGAAACCAACATTGTGTTCTAATGATATTGTTTCACACTTTTTAACAAACTACGGTTACGATAAGCTATGAGAAGGCTTGGAATGCGTTGGAGAGGCGAAGGATTGATTTTTGGCGACGCATCTGAATTTTTCAAGCAGTTACATTGGTATATTGAGGCTGCAAGGTCATTTAATCATGGAAGTCATATTGATTTAGAGGTGGACCAAGTTTCTAAAAGATTCCAAAGATTGTTTGTTTCTTACCATGCGTGCATTCATGGGTTTAATCATTGTCGTCCCATGTTGTTTATCGATGGAACATTTTTGAAAGGAAGGTTCAAAGGTATCTTGTTGTCTGCAACTGCTAAGAATGGCAACCAAGGTTAGATACTGATTTTCTGCTTTTTTGTGATACTGTTTTCTGTTATTTTTGTGATACTGTTTTATTTTTGTGATCTTTTTTTTACATTATTTTGTGTAAACTTATATCCATTGGCTTATCTTGTTGTAGATTTCGAGAACTACGATAATTGGTTGTGGTTCTTGGAACAGTTGCGTAGTATTGTTCAAAGTACTCGAGAGCTTACATTTGTGTCTGATCGAATGTTGGGTTAATGGAAGCGTTGCCTAAGGCATTCCCTACATCGAATCATTTTTTTTCATTTACAACACCTTAAAGGAAATTTGAGGATAAATTCAATGGTGGTGGCTTCTCAAACAGCTTATAGAGAGCGTATGGTGCGGTTGTTCGAGAATGTGCACATGCTCCAACAATTGCATTATTTAACCAAGAAGTTGGAGGTATTGAAACGTGAGGGGGAGCTATTGTTCAAAGGTTTCTAGATGGGTTACCATTTGAAAATTGGTCGAATGCTCATAGTGTTGGATGTCGATATGGAGAGATGTCATCAAATGCAGCTGAGTCTTTTAATGCATGGATAGTTGACTGTAGGAGTTTGCCCATAACCCGAATGGTTGACATGTTGAGGATAAAGCTGATGAACATGTTTGTTACAAGAAGAACTGATTCTGGTAATGTTATGATACTGTTTTATTTTCTGCATGATACTGTTTTATTTTCACTGTGATACTGTTTTATTTTCTGCATGGTACTGTTTTATTTTCACTGTGATACTGTTTTATTTTTGATGTGATACTGTTTTATTTTCTATATGATACCGATGTAGGTGAGTGGACGAGGTTATCTGTCCCAAGATGATAGAGAAGTTGCGGGGATATGGAGATGAAAGTCGATCATGGAATATCAAGCGGTCTTAGATACAATTTTTGAGTTTTTCGGATCCATCGGTTTGTGTGGATATCTCAAAAGCACATGTTCTTGTTTCGATGGCGGTGAATGGGTTCCCATGTGTGCATGCGATTCTTTGTAATTAAGAGATCCGAAGGCGCATTGATGAATTTGTTGATTATTATTTTCATGTTGCGACATTCCATAAGTCTTATGAAGAAGCTCTACATCCCATCCCTACGTCGATGAGGTTGGAATATGAAAATTACGCCAATTTTGATATTTTTCCTCCACCTACAAAGAGACAACTGGAAGACCTAAAAAGAAGCGAATTAGATCAAGGGGTGAACAAGTGCGGATGATACGTTGTGGTAGGTGTGGAAAGTTGGGTAATCACAATAAGAAGACTTGTAAGGAGTCATTGGTCTAAAAGATTGTTCTCATGAAGGATATTATTCATTCTTTTTAAATATGTACGAACACAGTTGTGTTGTAATGATTTGTTGGTTGAATTAATGAAAGCAACATTTATTTTCACAAAACAAGATCACAAAATGTTTATTTCACAAAACAATATCACAAAAATTAACAAAACAAGATATTACTAACGATATCTCATTAAGAACATTACATTGCAATACAATATCACAATTTACTATAATCCACGGTGTTTTTGAGAGTTATCTGTTCATGTGAAAGATATTATTGTTTCTTTTTAAGTTTTTGATGGAGAGATATTATTTGTTGGTCGAATTAATGAAAGAAACATTTATTTTACAAAACAAGATCACGAGAATGTTTATCTTAATAAACATTTGTTTGATCTTGTAAATAGTTTAACAAAACGATATCACAAATAGTTTAACAACACACGATATCACAAACAATGTTTCATTAATTAACGTGAAAGATATATTCACAATCAATATCACAAATTGTATTCGATATCAAAACAAAATTTCAAGTACAATTTACGATGTCAAACAAAATCCGCAACTAAGAAATCTATTCATCTAGAATGAAGAAAATCTATTCATCCATTCATTCATCTACAACAAAATCCTTGATGAATTGAGAAACCATGTTTGCTTTATATTGTCTAACTTCCTTCATTGTCATGGTTTCTTCTATCTCTTCATTCTTTGCCAATCTTTCCATCGGATGGCAAACGCGTATTCCACAATCGACAACTTTGCAAAACAAAATTCAAAAACATGTAGTAAATGTCGATTGTCTTTGCATAGCCATTTAAACACAAGATAATACAAATAGGAAGTTTGAAGGATTAGTTGCTTCTTACGTCCCAATGTGTTGTTGCGGACATTTCTCGTAGGAGATCAATGGATGATTGAATTCTTCTTCTTTGTATACAACATATATTTGTAACGGAGATTTCATAAATAGTTCTTTTGTTTGCTCTCAACATATTCTTTCTACACGTATTTGGAAAAAAACAACAATGTAAAATGTTAGATTTGTATTTTTAAACTCATTTGTAAAAAGCGATAAATGAATCTTGTAACAACTCATTATCTTACCAATATTATAGCATCGTCCATATATCCATTTGAAGTCCCGTCTCTCGGCAAATTCTTGTTGTAATGTGTCCATTGACACCTTTCAAAATCGAATGTGAGCGGTGTCCAATGGTTTGGAACTACGTCGAGATCCTCTTCCTCCGTTTGAGTTCATTGGGAGCGAGAAAAGTCGAGGCTGCCGGTGTTGTGGAGGTGCTCCAACACTATGTCGATTTTTGAGTTCTTGGAATTGCCATTTGAGGATTTGTGACATATAGCTGCGATATTCAAGTATAATATCAAGATAAGAAATTATTTTGTTGTTAGACCTAAGTTTGTAATTGAAATGTTTATGTTGAAATTCAATAATTCACCCAAAGACAAAGAATCAAAAATGACAAATCTTTTGTTGTAAGTCTTTGTCTACAATTGGGTTTTTGGCATTTAGAAGTTCTCCATATGCATCAATTACACGCATATAAAGTATCAAAGTTATGTTTTGTATAAGTTTATAATTTGGGAATACATTTTTGATTTTTACAATCTTCTTGTATTTGATATTGTCTCAGTGCGCCAAGAATATCAAATAAATCCTCCAATGTCACAAAAATGCAATTACGCTCCTGTTGGCATGTAAACCGTCGCTCTGCAATAGCAAAAAACGACCTTAAAAGCAATGAAACAATATCACAATATCACAAGTAAAACATTCAATAGTTGAAAGCAGATATCACAATTTTTAAAAACAAGATCACAAATGTCTTAGTTTTAATCCATGATCTTGTTTTATCTCGAAAACAAGATATCCGCAATATTATAAGTAAAACATTCGATGGTGAAACGATGTCACAATACTTGAAAAGCGATATCATGAATTAAAACATCAACAATTCTTGTAGTGAAGATACTTACGATGGGTCGTGGATTTTTCGATCTTTGTGATCTTCTTCCTGTCATCTGCAGCTTAAATGTTTTCTTGTTAACCATTTTAAATTGATTTTTGTTGGTACTTTTTTTTCTTTCCTCATTGGAAGATCGGGAAGGTCCTCAACATTGATGATTGTATTGTCATCCTCTTCTACTTGCTCTTTTTTACCCTTTGTGACTCTTTTTTTTCGTAGCGAGTAGGTAAAATCATCATCCCTCTTTCTTTTCTTTCCTTTTTTCTTTTTTATTCTTTTGACCATTGAAGTTTGCTTTGTTGCATCCTTTGTTTTTCGACCTTCTACGTCATTCAAAGCTTGAGTGACTTCATGTACTACCTTTTCAATCAACTCATTTACAAGTGAGGTATTCTCTTTTCCAATGATTTATTTTCACTTGTAAGAGATTCCAAAGTTTGTTGCAGCTTTTTAAGTTGTTCAGCAGTGTTATTCTTTTCCTCCAAAACTGCCGCATGTAGAGCCATCGACTTTTGTAGCTGGTCTTCTATAATTCTAATTCTTGTGCTCATCTCGTTGAGCTCCTGTATATTCCTTTCAATTTGCAAAGTATCAAAAGCATTAATTATCAGCATCAAAGTATTAAAATCATATTATTATCAGTATCTTAATTAAACAGTATTACAACAAAAGCAAAGATCGAGAGACAATGGTATCTCAATAAAACAGTATCACAAGAAAACAATGGCATAGATAAAAACAGTATCATATCAGTTTTAAAATAAAACAGATCATATATTCTAGTAATATAGATTTTTGTATCATATAAATATATATTAGTACATTTCATTCTGTGAGACGCTTTCATCCAACGCAGCTTGCAAGATGCGCTCCTTTTCTCTAGAGTCATGTAATTCATCACGAGTCTAGATGAACTAGTTATGACTTTCTTCTCGATGAATCCTTGATTGCAATTTACGCGAGACGACTCAAGGGCAAGTGTAGCCAACTATCATCCTCCTCTTCAAAACCTCCATGTTCTACTTCATTGACGTTGTCTTTCTCACTTTCTTCATTTTTGTTTTCTTACATTGAAATGTTATCCTCTATTCGATTGTCATCACTTTCTTTCTTTTTCGTATCAACTTTATCGATTCTCCATCTCCATCCGATTCATCATCTTGATAGATTTTTCACTTTCATTAGATTCTTCATCTTCATCGACTTCTTCAACAACTTTTGCAATGGTGTAGTTGAATAATAAATATTACGGATATTTGTATGTTGAATAAATCTTCATGTAAATCTTGTATCTTTGTGAATTGGTGATCTTTGCTATTACCTTTCTTTTTGCTAGTTTGTGTCTTGTCGTCAGAGATTTTAGAATACATGTGAGATCTCTTAAATCCCATTTGATGCATTTGGGTTCTGCATTCTTCTTCAACGGTTTGCAGACTTGAAGTTTTTCCAACAACCAATACTGAATTTTCATAAATAAAAACTTATTAGTGCGAATATCACATTTAATGCAAAACAAGTATCAACAAATAAAAAGCAGTATATAGAAATCAAATAGCTTACTGCTAAAACCATGACACAGCCTGTTACATCGATCGGGTCTTCATTTTTGCATAGGGAAGAAATTAGATATTCAAAGATGTGCTTCGACCAATTGTAGGTTTTGATCTTGTCGAGATCTTCAACATACTTGATATATCCTCATTCAAAGTCGAGGATTTATTTGGCACAAAAACGATGCCATTAGGAAGAGCATCATTAACCTAGAAACATCATCGATGTCTTCTTTTTGTTCCCATTCTTTGCAGACTCTTAAGCGTGTAGATATTATTGTTTTGGTCAATCTCGACGGTCTCGAACCTTCGTTGGGAGAAAAGCGAAATCAATCTTGGCTTTTGTTTTCAACCTCCATCGATTTTTACCTTCGACGATACCAAAAATACCCTTCACATCGTCCATCTTGAACTTTAGGCGGGATTTATTTATCAAAAATCCTTGTTTGACTTGTCGAAGCACTCAATGATCTTATGCAGATCCATATCACTTGACGACAACAATGTCATCAATCTTGTCGTCCAATATCAAATTGATAAGATTGAAAACGGCAATTTTTTCAACCCATATGTTTGTAGTTTTGTTAGTGACAAACCTTTCACCTCCACGATTCTTGCTTGGAGGTTAGAAGCGATCGCTGGGTAAGGCTTTTTATCTCTGATTACTTTTTTTCGTCATGGGAATAGACTTCCTTTTTCCCATTGATTTATAACCAATTGTTTTGTACCCGTAAGTATTTTGCTTTGCTGCATCATAAACAAAAAGCGATGATCGAGTATCATTATATACTAATGCACATCAAATAAGAGATTAAAACAGATCACATGATCAAAACAATATCACGGATGAAAACTAAGACATTGAAAGCGAGATCACGGTTTTAAACGCACCATAATTAAAAAAGATATCACGAGTTCAAACTAAGAGTATCAAACAAGATCATTATATACTAATGCACATCAACTAAGAGATTAAAACAGTATCACATGATCAAAACAGTATCACGGATGAAAACCTTGCCATAATTAAACAGTATCACAGGTTCAAACTAAGAGTATCAAACAGTATCATTATATACTAATGCACATCAACTAAGAGATGAAAATAGTATCACATGATCAAAACAGTATCACGGATGAAAACTAAGATAATTAAACAGTATCACAGGTTCAAACTAAGAATATCAAACAGTATCATTATATACTAATGCACATCAACTAAGAGATTAAAACAGTACCACATGATCAAAACAGTATCACGGATGAAAACTAAGACATTGAAAGCAAGATTACGGTGTTCAAACCTTACCATAATTAAACAAGATCACGGGTTTTAAACTAAGAGTATCAAACGTATCATTATATACTAATGCACATCAACTAAGAGATTAAAACGATTATCACATGATCAAAAGCGATTATCACGGATGAAAACTAAGACATTGAAACAGTATCACGGGTTCAAACCTTGCCATAATTAAACAGTATCACAGGTTCAAACTAAGAGTATCAAACAAGTATCATTATATACTAATGCACATCAACTAAGAGATTAAAACAAGTATCACATGATCAAAACGAAGATCACGGATGAAAACTAAGACATTGACAGCGATGTCACAAGTTCAAACCTTGCCATAATTAAACAAATATCACGAGTTCAAACTAAGAGTATCAAACAAAGATCATTATATACTAATGCACATCAACTAAGAGATTAAAACAAGATCACATGATCAAAAGCGATTATCACGGATGAAAACTAAGACATTGAAAGCGAAGATTATCACGGGTTCAAACCTTGCCATAATTAAACAGTATCACAGGTTCAAACTAAGAGTATCAAACAATATCATTATATACTAATGCACATCAACTAAGAGATTAAAACAGTATCACATGATCAAAACAGTATCACGGATGAAAACTAAGACATTGAAACAGTATCACGAATGAAAACCTTGTCATAATTAAACAGTATCACAGGTTCAAACTAAGAGTATCAAACAGTATAATTATATACTAATGCACATCAACTAAGAGATTAAAACAGTATCACATGATCAAAACAGTATCACAGATGAAAACTAAGACATTGAAACAGTATCACATGTTCAAACATTGCCATAATTAAACAGTATCACAGGTTCAAACTAAGAGTATCAAACAATATCATTATATACTAATGCACATCAACTAAGAGATTAAAACAGTATCACATGATCAAAACAGTATCATAGATGAAAACTAAGACATTGAAACAAGATATCACGAATGAAAACCTTGCCATAATTAAACAAAGATCACGAGTTCAAACTAAGAGAATCAAACGGTATCATTATATACTAATGCACATCAACTAAGAGATTAAAACGAGATCACATGATCAAAAGCAATTATCACGGATGAAAACTAAGACATTGAAACGATATCACGGTTCAAACATTGTCATAATTAAACAAGATATCACGAGTTTCAAACTAAGAGTATCAAACAAAGGTATCATTATATACTAATGCACATCAACTAAGAGATTAAAACGAGATCACATGATCAAAAGCGATTATCACGGATGAAAACTAAGACATTGAAACAGTATCACAGGTTCAAACTAAGAGTATCAAACATTTTGCATGGTTAAATAGCACGTGCTAACAAAAACAGTATCCTAGAAACAAAGAAAAAATTAAGCAAAAATAGAAACACTATCATAGATCGAAGGAGTATCAAGTATTTTACATGGTTAAATAGCACGTTCTAACAAAAACAGTATCATAGAAACAAGGAAAAAATTCATTAAAAATAGAAACACTATCATAGATCGAAGGAGTATCAAGCATTTTGCATGGTTAAATAGCACGTTCTAAGAAAAATAAAAAAAATCACCAAAACATCAACATATTTTATACGAGATCACGTATTTCAAAGCCCTACATCACTTGTTACGACGGAAAAAAAAAAACCCACGGAAAATACATTATCAAAAATTTATCGAAGAAATTACCTTCGCCATCGATGTATCGGTTAGGATTTGTGGTTAGGATTTGCGGTGAGAAGAATCAATCACGAAGAAGATGAAGTGTGCGAGAAAATAAATGGGAGGTTTTCAAAGTGTTGTACGTGTTTAAATGGCGGTTGGTGCAATTGGAGGGCATATTGGACTTTTGGCACTAAAGTATGACTTTAGTTGAATTAAGATTGGGCCATATGACTTTTTAGCCCAATTTAGCGATATCGATGACCGCCTAAAATTTTTCCAATAATATAATCACTTATTAATTAGCCATATTCACTTGGTGGCGCCCATCTTCTAAAAAGTAAGTTTTTGGCGCCTTAATTACGAAATCCCAAGAGCACGATTTATATAAATCCAAAAAGGCGTCATTACCAATAACCACGTCCAAATTTCCCATCACGTCACGCCTCTTTTTCTCCCTCACTATTCATCTTTTCCTTAACTTCTCACTTACCTTCCCAAGCTAGTCATCTCTTTTGCAATCCTCTTGTTCATCTGCTGAAAACAATGTCTACGTCTAAAGCTTCTTCAAACAATAGTATTACTTTCGAAGATTTCCGGGACCTCCTAACTAAACCCTATGTAAACCCATCGAATCTTCTACCCTCTAGGCACGATATGAATGAGTTCTATTTGGGTCCGCTCATTCGTGGATCGCAGACTCCATTGAGGCGGTCAGCTACGGCCCAATTTTTCCTTGTACCCAAGAACCTCCTTTCTCGGACCCTTTCTCTTTGAAGACAATCATGAGAAGAGCATTCGCACATGGCCTAAATCGATACCACTTTACGCCTCGCATGCGCGTATGATAAAGCGTGGCCCCACGAAGGTGCTTTTTGATCGTGCCAGGATCTCTGATCTTCTGGAAATTGCCACACGTCCCCCGCTCTATGACCCTGTTCTTTTTCCAATCGCCCTAAGTTTCTGGTCTTCCGAGTACAACACCTTCATTTTTCCTCTTGACCCAATGTCGGTTACTCTAAGGGACGTTGGTGCTTTGGTCAATCTTCCTCCTCTGCCTCATCATTCGTCCATAATTTCTCTGATGACGTCTTTGCTGCGTCCTGGTCATTTGATTAAAGGGTATCACCTTTCACGCACTGTATTGGAATGAATGTCATACATTCGATCGATGGGGCTGTGGCCTGAACGTTCTGCTATTGAGCATCGGCCTGCTGTTGTACATTGGCCTACCATCATGCATCGGCCTGACCTATCTTTCAAAAGGAGACCTTGATACCTTTCGCTCTTGAATAGGCTGGAAATTTGGGGTCACGTTTAGATAATTGCGACGCCCCCATACTTCCATTTTCTCCTCATCTTCATTTATTTCTCTACTACATCTGGCACACAACATTTTTTTGTTCCTTTCGACTTCTTTACCTTTGAGACGTTCGAACACACTAGGATGCTGTTCATCCTCGTCTCCATTATCAACTACCAATTTGAATTTAGGTAAACCACTTTTGAAACCTGCTGATAACATATTCACTCCTAGTGGCCGCAGAAAAGGATTCTCATCCACCACCATCTTCTTTTTAGCTTCAAAAGTGATTCGCCTTGATTCAATGGCATCCTGTAATACATGACGAAAAACCAAACAATTATTAGTCGTATGAGACCATGTATTATGCCATTTACAATATTTTTTATCCTTAACTTGCTCAGGATTTGGCAATTTGTGCTTATCGCTTTCGATTTTATTTGCTTGTCTTTATACAATCTATCAAATATAGTATCTGCTTTGGTTATATCGAACAAAAACGTTCTAGCCTTTTTGCTTGTATCTCTTAGAGGCTCATTTTTCGCCGTTGTCCCCGAGTTAATCACTAACGGGCATGCATAAGCATCTCCTTTAACCAATTCAACCAGACATATATCGGTTTGATCATAATATTCATCTACAATATGAACGTCGAAGTTTGGGTCTCTATAGTAAGTCCCTTTGCTAGAATTTTTCATTTGTTCTTCTTCCCTTATCAAGCGCTCATACCTAATCACATTGGCCGTTAATTGGAAGAGATCAGAAACTCCTATCCTGAAATTTCTTTTTCAAATCGAAACTCAAACAACTCTGAGCGATCTTAACAAATTCTTTTTCGGGTAAAGGCACGAAGCATTTATTCCTAGCAGTTTTAAATCTTTGAAGGAAAACTTCCGCCCATTCAGTTGGCATTTGACGTAAATTCGCCAAATTGGCCAAGGTAACTTCAGATTCGGTTTTATAGAATTGAGCATGGAACAACTGCTCTAATTGTTGCCATGTCTGAACAGAGTTCGCTGGTAAATTAATGAACCATGAAAAGGCTACCCCTCATTAGCGAGCTAGAAACAACCTTATTTTATGATAATCACTTACTTCACCACATTGCAGTGTAAATCGCCCTACATGTTCCAATGTTGAGACTTCTCCCAAACCTGTGAATAGTGAAAATTCGGCACTTTATATCCTCTAGGCCACGGATACGCTTGGTCTATCCAATCGGGATATGGCTTCCTATAGGTCGGCCTAATGAAAGGACGCATTCCAAAAGCCATATGATCTTGCATTATCTCGGTGATTTGGTTTCTTAAGGCCATGTTAGGATCATATGGGCCTCCTATAGGTTGATTCACAGGTGGGATCATCTGAGGTCTATTGTTTAACCCTGGGTTTGTGGCCAGATTACCATTATTCAAGGTATTATTGCCATTTATTTGGACATTTGCCCCTTCGCTAACGCGTGTTGCGTTTTGTCCTATATTTAGTATATTTTCTCTTGCGTTTGGGCTACCCCCAAGTTGGATGATCCCACATTATGACCACTCAAATTGGCCATGCCGCCTCCACCCACATTTGACGTCGATGGTATAAAAGGCGTTTCTATTCCCTGACTAGGATTCATAGGGTTCATCGTTGGTGAATTGTGTCCCACAACCATCCTGGCTTGGAAATGATTCCCTATATTTGGCACATTTGGTTGACATGTTTGGCCTACTAACCTATTCATAAGTTCATTTAAAGTACTTAATTGTTTGGCCATGTTGTCATAATGCACATTTTCAGTTTGAACAAATTTTTCCATATCATGAACATTTTGCAGGCTTACATGTCCCACGACATCTTGTATGAGTTCGCCAAGTAACGCTTGTAAGATGGTGCGTGGACTCAATTCCGTCATCGGGTCATAACGGCTTTGATTTTGTCCCTCCGTTGCGGTGTGTTTTTGTTCTTCTTCATATCGTTCAATCACGGATTGAATTTGCTTTGCTTCTTGGTTCCTTATCCGAGTTCTTGTGAGGCATATTGTTCCACTTCCTTGTATCTTCTAACACCAAAGGAGTCCCATCTGGGCATGCCAAATTGTTTCACAGCAAAGTGTGTCCTTCGCTAACAATTAAAAGATTCGAGACGATGTGTAAGGGACGCCAAACCTCTTGAGACAAAGTCCCAACAAGGAGTATTTGATTTACTGAAGATTACAATAGTGACAAAGGATGGAAGAGCAAAACAAAAGGCCTCTATGGGCACAAGCACACTAGAATTCAACAGAAAGAAATATTTAAGACTAAAATGGAATGAAATTACATTTCTCTTTTTTTGAGAGTTGTCTTCTTTTTTTTTCTTTTCATTCAATCTTCTTTCTTTATACTTTACCAAACGGTTTTACCACACGCTTTCCTTCAATCTTGCGTAAAAACTTCTCGTCGCCCAATAGCTACCTCATCGCCCAATAACTACTTTGTCGCCTGATAACTACCCATTTCCTCCATAATGATTCAACTGCTTTGTAACTCCTCATCATGATGATTCAACTGTTTGTAACTCCTCCATAATGATTCAACTGCTTGTAACTCCTCCATGATGATTCATCTGTTTGTAACTCCTGAAACGTGGAAGAAATGATAAGAGAAGAAGGAAAAACTGTTTAAGAACGGTTACTCTTATGCAGTGATTGACCGTTCTAATCGCCCAACGCCTGGCGTCTCGGTCTGGGTGATATCCATTTTGGGCCCTATCGGCTGGATAATTTCCATTGGGCCTATATACAATTTACACAGGCATCCATTGGGTGCGGACGACATATATTTCTAGGCCTACATGCTTGGGTACTTTTTATGGGCCTATATGTACAATTTTTCTTAAGTCTCTTTTTAGGCCCTTGTTATTTCGTATGTCAACAGGACCATATTACAATTCTCTCTATGCACATATGTTGATCCCAAAACAAACAAAAATGAAACGAAATCAATAGTAACACGAACCAAACGACCCACAAATGGATAAATCCACAACCTAAAATAAGTGTAAAAATTAAACTTACCAAAAGTCAATAAAAACATCTCATTTTCATTATTCAATTGTTGATTTCCCCTCACCCTTTTCACACATTACATCATTCAATTAAATACATTAACATGGGGCATGGCGAGGGTCACAAAATATTCAACTTTGGCACTCAAACCCCACACGTGCGTGTGGAGACTTGTAAAATGAAAATCATATCCACTTTATTTTATTCTTCTTTCTTTTGGACATGGTAGGTATATATCATATATATAATTAGTGAAACAAGGAAGTTTTCAAGCATGCAATCAATTTTAGTACACGATATTCAAGAGCCAATTTTTACCAAACTCATTTGTACTTTTTGTAAAATTTAGGAACCTAACTACAAATTTTTCTATTAAAATTGAGGATATATTCATCAAATAATGACCAATTGTAAACAAAAACATAGATTAGAGACGTATGTGTCAAAAAACAAACAATTTCTGCACTGAAGATAAAGAGGTTAAGGACGATTTCTGCCAAATTTCCTTCTTTTTAAATAGAATTTAATTTTGGAAAAATTGTCTAAAAGTCACCTACAAGTAACTTGTTTCAAATTAGGTCAAGACAATTTTTAAAATTGTCAATAAGTCATACTCTTCATCAATTTGTCATATTAATCTCAAAATTATCCTCTAATTCATATTTGCCACAAACATTATCTTTGGCTCTGCTACCACCGCCACTACCACCACTGCCGCCACCACCGCCAATGACTCTTTTAATCTCTAAACTTAGCTCACAAAGGCCTTGTTTAATCCCTAAACTTAGCTCACGGTGCATCGTAAACTCTAGACGCACCAATATAAGATCTCTTCTTTAAATCTTCTTGATGGTGTTGAAGACGGTAAAATGATCTACCACCTTTTGCTTGTGTATGCGCAAATAAACAAATAAATTTAGATTTACAGAGGATTGAAGTGTAAATTCAAGGCCTGTATTAGATATGTGTGTACGGAGGGTTTGGAAAAAATGTTTCCACTTAAACTTCTTACGGCTTCGTTATTAGATTCTGAATTTCTAATATTTAGATTAACGGGTCTTGTGGAAAGTGAGGAAGATGATCTATTCAAATAAGCTGCCATTGATGAACAAAAATTCTACACTAGACAATAAAGACTGGAGTGAACAAAATATTCTTGTGAGAGGAAATAAATTCTTGAAGAATTGTGAGTGATTTTGCGTAGATCTTGAAACTGATTTGATGAAGATAATGAATGTGGATTTGAGAGAATGGTAACGTGTAGTTTTGTAATCAAGAATGAAAAACAATATTATAAACATATTTGTATCGTGATACCAGACATATAGAAAATATTAAAGAAGATTTGTTTGATTAATTTCTGTAGAGTTGTCATGATTTATTGTTGTAAATAGCGGTTTCAATTTACGTATCATAATGTAAATTATATGGAATTTGTATACGTGCTCGAATTTTATTATAATATATTTTCGAATGGCCTCGACGAGCCAGTCCAAGACCAATAGCTTTGCAATTGCATACGATAGATTTTAGCCGTTTGAAATCGTCTCTTTAGCTTAAAATGGCAATATTTAATTTTTCTTGTCAAAACAGTATCATACATGCTAAAACAGTATCACAGATAAATGTACCTTAATATATTATTATCATACATGAAATATCTTAATAAAACAGTATCACATACATAAACTACAACCCAATAAAACAACAGTATCATAGATTAAATAACAGTATCATATGTTGAAATATTATCATAATAAAACAATATCAAAGATAAAAACGTGGTATAAGTATACTAAATCACTTTATCTAAATAAAACAGTATTACTGGTTGAAGTAATTATATTGTTCTTAAAATGTTTATTAGTAGTACAAAACTATTGATACTGTTTGCATTCAATAATATTATCATAGATTAAAACAGTATCATAAATGTTTTACTAGTTGAAATAATTATATTATTTTTAAAATACTCCATTAGTTGTATAAGATCATTGATAATGTTTGTATTTAATAATATTATTATAGATTAAAACAATATTATAGGTTGAAACATTACCATAATAAAACAATATCAAAGATAAAAACATAGTGTAAGTGTACCATATCATATTATCTATATAAAACAGTATCATTTATAAGTCTAGGTACAAGATGTTTTAATGGTTGAAGTAATGATATTGTTTTTAAAATGTTCCATTAGTAGTACAAGATCATAGGTTTAAACATTGTCATTATAAAACAGTAACAAAAATAAAAGTATAGTATAAATATAGCAATATACATTATTTAAATAAAACAATATCATACAAAATAATATTACCATAAAACAGCATCATACAAAACAGTATCACAAGAACACTGTATCACAATAAATCAGTATCACAATAAGTAATGGTATGTTGGTCTTTTAGCTCTAAAATGTGACTTTAATTGAATTAAGTTTTGACCATATGACTTTAGAGCTCATAAGTACCAAAACAGTGACTGGCCTCGAATTTACCCTTTAATTTTCTTTAAAAAACTAATAAAAAATGGGCCTACCAATGTTTACAGGCTGCAAAACGAGCATATTTATGTAACACGCTACAATACAGATTAGGGCTCGCCCACAAAGTCCACTAGCCTTAGGGGCCGAGCTCGTCTTGGCTCGCCAAGGTAAAATTCGAGCCCATGCAAGAACAAGCCGAGCATCCCATGGGTTGAGATCTCACGAGCCGACGAGCAACCTGAGCACTTTGCCACCCCTAATTTTTGCATACCATCTTAAAAGAGAATTGAGAACTTGGCAAGTTTGGGGATAAACTTGTGTTGTGCAAGAAATGGTATTAATTAAACTAGAATGAAATCCACAATGCAATTAGAGACAGGGATTGGGTGGAAAGGAAATTATCTATTCCTTGTTTTTTTAATTAATCTATCCCAAATTATAGACCATTTATTTTGTAAAGGGTGTATTAAATTTTTTTTTTTCTTAATATACCCTTATTTAATTTACATTGTTGTCAACCCAAATAAACTTAACATATTCCCATTATAATGAAAAAATACATAAATTTATTCACATTTACTCAAGTTGGCCGTCAATGAATTCCATATTGTCTAGAAAACACCCATCCCCCAATAACAAAGTCAACAATTGATTTCATTATTGTTTCAATGTAATACAATTTAATTTTATTTGCATTTCAATTGTAATTTAATGATCATCTATTTATGAATGACTAATATTAAGTGAGGGTATAATAGAAAAAGTGTGTGAAAATTTTATAATTTCAATTATATTAAATGAAATTTTTTAATCTATGTGATAAAAAAAATGAGCTTATCTTTGTGGGACGGATGGAGTATTAGGCAATATAATAATGGAAGAAATTTCCCCATTAGACATTTTATAGTTAGAAAATGAATTTTACCCACCACTTTTTGGATTTGTAAATAATGTTAATTTTTTGAAAGTTTTAGCAAATACACTTTTTTTTTCTCTTTAAAAGTGTTACCAAATTCTTCCTCTTATTATTATTATTATTATTATTATTATTATTATTATTATTATTTACGATGTTTGGACCTTCTAGACATTAATGTGGTCAAATTAAACAAAGTTGACGAGTTTTTAGTCCATTTAGATACATTTCCTCGCTTATTTTTCTTTTCTGTTTGCACGAATTTCAAACATTCTAAATATGCCCTCTAAAGTCTAATCCATTTAAACACTCTTGTTGCCCTTGTCAACTTTGTCTAAATGTGAGGGCATTGTAAAAAATGTTACTACTGAATGACTGTCTTTAATAAAAAATTTATTGAGAGACAAATTTCATATTTTCTAAAAGTAGAACCCATTAGTATGCAATAATAGAAGTTAATGTGTCTTATAACTTGGATTAACATTACGTCTTTTCACGGGTCCACGGGCTGTCCGGCCTTTTGCCCTCCCTAGTCGGGCCCAAATTGTATCAAAATCAGTTTCCCTCTGCCATTTCATAAATTGCACGTTATGAATATTAAACTTTGGCAGCTTAAACTCCACACCACATGTATATTATATGAAAGAGAAAAAGCAAACTAAAGCATACAATCAATCTTCTTACTAGATATAGATTACACACACACTTTCATTTTGATGATTCTTTGATTATCCTATCCTATCTTGATCATGTTTATTTAGCAAAAGGTCTATTTGTATACAATAATCATTCACTTTCGTTAATCCTTCTCTGTCATCAATGGCCACTTTGCCGCTGAAACTCAAAAAAACTCAATTACTTCTGCAAAATCCAGATTTCGAGGTTTTCTGGTATCATGAACTCATGAAGAACAAAAATTTTGAAACCTTTCCTGGGCATGCAGACCTCATTCGATTTGCCGCCATCAAAATCGAAGAAAAATTTAGCTCCAACGATGACCAAGTAATTTATTTAATAGAGAATCTTGAGGTTTCAGAATTGTATTGCCAATTTAAAAGTAGGCAAGACTGCAAGAAATTTTCAAAAATTTTGTTGTTATTATTGCAAGAGATTGGAGTATTCTTCACAGTTCCAAAGCAGCAATTGTCCAAGAGTACTACTTACAATCCTCCAGATGAAATTCTTGATATCTTTATTGACTTTCTCCTCCTTAATTTACAAGAGATACACCGTATTCAGCCAGATTTCATTGTTTCAGTAGAGGGTTCAATTCAAGTTCTTCGGAATAAGCTTGGTTTTCTTCTCAACTTTCTTGGGGATACACCGTGCCTTCACCCCTCTGAAGTCAATCCATTGACACACATCGAAGCTGTGCTCAACGAGTTTGGAAGTTTCTTGTATTCATTCTTTTCATCAGGAATCAAGTCCAGGCACCTAGAATGGATTTGGAACTTTCGAATCTGTTACTGAAACTTTGAGCTCGTGGAAGCAAAGATCAAGGAGCATTGCATCGTAGTCTCGAACATGGCAAGTTGTACGACTCGAAAGACTGCTGTTGTTTCAGTCTTCATTGTTGATTCTCTCTTTGATGATCTCACTCACCTTCTCAATCAGAAGGCTGACAAGATTGATGGTGTGAACGATCAAATTGTAACCCTCCACGAGGAGCTAATCTTATTGCGATCCTCACTCACAGATATAACGTTACAGCAACACCCACAACTTGAAGAACTATTGATACAAACCACAGACATAGCATATGAAATTGAATATATTATCAACTCATTTCCTCCTGTCTGGTATCTCTCCTCAGGATCCCTCAGTTCATGGACAAGATTAAGCGTATTATGATGGGTATCAAAGAAACGAAGAAGAATATTGACACTGGCATTGTAGAAGTCGAAAACTATCCAACTGAACGAGTATCATTGCAAGAAAAAGGCCCTCTCATTTTGGAAGACATTGTTGTGGGGTTTGATAACAAGGAGACCGAAATTGCAGAACAACTTGTTACAGGACGAGAACATCTACAAATTATTTCTATCTTTGGAATGCCTGGGGTTGGGAAGACAACTTTAGCTAAGAAACTATACAATAATCCCTCTGTTGTCCATCATTTTGACAAGCGTGCTTGGTGTGTTGTTTCTCAAACATATAATAAGAGAAATATATTTGCTGACATTTTGAGGTCAGTAAAGGACCATGAGAAAGAAACGATTATGCAAATGGATGATGAAAGCTTGGTTGAAGCCCTCTACAAAAGTTTAATAAAATGGAGATATCTCATTGTCGTCGATGATATATGGGATACAAATGCGTGGAATGATTTTGGAAGATACTTTCCAGACGACAAAAATGGAAGCAGAATCTTATTCACCACTCGGCACAAAGAAGTTGGTTTAAAAGCTTCGCATCATAGTGTCGTCAATGAACTTCCTATACTATCAGATGTTGAATGTTGGGAATTACTACAGAGGAAAGTGTTCCAGAAAGAACATTGCCCTCAAGAATTGGTAGACATTGGGATGCAAATTGCAAAGAATTGTCAAGGACTACCACTTGCAGTGGTTGTGATTGCTGCCGTTCTTGAAAAAATTGAGATGAAAGAACACCTATGGCACAAAGTTGCTAGAAGTTTGAGTTCAGTTATATCTGAAGACCCAAACAAGTTCGGCAACATACTAGAACTTAGCTACAAGCATTTACCAATGCATTTGAAACCTTGTTTTCTTTACTTTGGAGCATTCAAGGAAGACGAAGAAATGTCAGTGAAAGAGTTGACGCGTCGTTGGGTAGGTGAAGGATTTATAAAGAAAGAAGAGGAAAAAGCTCAGAAGATGTGGCCTACGAATATCTTTTGGGTTTAATTGATAGGAGCTTGATACAAGTTTCCAAAAGAACATCTCTCGGCAGAGTCAAGACTTGTAATGTTCACGATCTACTCCATGATATGTGCCTGACGATAGGTGAACAACAAAACTTTCTGAAAGAGGTCAAAAGGTAGGTTCTCTGACTCTCTTCTTTTCTCTTTCCATTTTCCATTTCTGTTATACCCTCTAATGACTGGCGGTACTTTGTGATGATCATATCAATGCTGCCGCTGTTGACAATGATAATATGATCTGATTCTTTTGTTACCACTGATGATAATCCACTATGGTTCTTCAGATTATTTTCAATATATGAGCAACAACATAGTCTGACTACTAACTTTTACTCCAGTACTTTTGCCCTGTATTTAAGCTCTCTGTTAGGCCGTTTTTTAACTCAAGTACTTGTGCAGCTTCAAACGCCCGAAGATCTACGATTGTTCAGACGAAAACTTCAGCATGTCTGATCTAACTCAACAAACGACTGATTAATGTGAGGTACTTGATTACTCCAGTTATAGTGCCACTAATGGAAAGGTTCCACAAACTAGAATTTCTTAATGTGCGAAATGATACAGAAGTTGAAATACCCTATTTCCTTCTTGAAATGGTGAATTTGAGACATATAATTTTCTGGGGCTATTCACGGTTCAGTAAATCTTGCAGTCGACGAGCAACTAAGGATGGGATCTTCCAGCTACAAAGTATTTCTAATATTAAAATTTCCAATAAAATGGAAGTGGAAATTTTGAGATGTTCACCAATCTTCGCAAACTCAAATGCTATCTCAACTACACATTTGATTTGGGCTACCTTAATCGACTTGAATCGCTCAAATTATCAGGCCATCTTATTTATATGAGACATTTGATCAGTTTGCCACTGAATCTCAGAAAATTGACGTTACGGAACTGTTATATGCAGTTGGAACATAAGAAGATAATTGGGAGATTGCCGAACCTTGTAGTTCTCAAATTACGAATGGGTCGCTTTGGGGGAAACCAATGGAACACAACTGAAGGCGAGTTCCAACAACTGAAATTCTTGGAACTATCATCAGTACATGATTTTGAATGGAATACCTCAAGTGATTCTTTTCCCAGACTAGAGCAACTAGTGTTGAAAAATTGTAATTTGGAGATCCCTTCCAATTTATGTGATATTCCAACGTTGAAGATGATTGGCGTACATGACTGCAAGCAATCTGTTGTAGAATCTGCTATGCAAATTCAAGAAGAACAACGAGACATGGGAAATGAAGAGCTTCAAGTCATCTCGAGCAGAATCAGATCTTGAACAGAGCATCTGTTATTTCTGGTATACATACTACAACTCTCAAAGAGTCCCAATTTCGTTTATTTAGTTGCATTGTGAACTACTTTTTTTCTTGCAGGAGACTATACCTTCAGAGACATTTCAGATTACAATAAGAGACAGATTACGTTATCCTTTTTCTCGTTTGATCAATCACTCGTTAATTTTTACTAGTATGGCTTTGAGAATTTGTTTGGTTGTGTACAACTAAAACGAGATATCAAAATACTTGCTCTCTATTTTCTCCTTGGTTTGATGTTTGAAATTATGGGCCATCTCTATTTATGTGTATAGATTGTTTTTTATATTTTCTTGACAACGTTACTCAACCTAAACTGGATGATAAACTTAAAATTCTGTCAAATCTTTCCAAATGTTCACAAAAACATCTAGGATCGTACAATCTAGAAGGTAGGTTGAATAGCAGTCAAAGTTCAAACAATCAACTTTTGTTTAAAATGTCAAAAATTTGCTCAGAAAGTTTTATTAATGAGCTGACATTGTTTTGTAACAACATGGACATTTTTTTGTTCCAGGAAGGTAGACAATTTCATTTGTTGATAGAAATATCGAAAGCAGAAACAACCGGAGAGAGTACAATATTAGTCAATGCTCCCTACAAATGAAAAATAATGATATAGAGTCAAATCTGAAGTAACTCGGTATGATTCAACTACACAAAATGTATTATAAATCGATTCGAGATAAAAGATCGAACCAATTAGGTGGGTTCCATACTATACAAATGAGATAAAAGATTTGCAAGAAACTATGACCAGCATGGCAACAGAATACCAGTGCATTCATGTATGTGGTGGGGTGGGACAAGAGTTGTTTGAATTGGAAGTCAAGGAGTCACAAATGTCTCGATAGATATTTAACTTACAAACTAAAATAGAACTTTAATCACCACATAATTCCACAAATAGTCTCTTTTTTAACCTTTTTTTTTGGATTAACACGATAATTCCACAAATCTTAAACAGGATTTAATACCAAAAACAAGAGAGAAATTAAAAAGTAGTCTATGTTAGAACATTAAGCGAAACACGGACAATGCACCAGCTTATAAGAGGATGACACCATTGCGTGAAAGAACAAATTGTGTCTGGGAATGTTTTAAAAACCGACCCGGGCATCGACCCGGAAAAGTGAAAGGGTCAAGGGTTAAAGGGTCGAACCGGGGTTGACCCGGTGATTTTTAAAAAATTTAAAAAATTAAAAAATGTACAAAAAAATTTAAAAAATGAAAAATAAGGTTTTGAAAATCACAAAAATTGCTCAAAAGTAATTTTTTTGATTTTTCATTCTTTTAATCCATTTCGTGCAAGGAGATAGATGAATTTCAATGGTCAGTTATAATTAATTGTGGAAAGAAATGATTTTTAAAACCAATAAAACCGGGAACGGGTCAACGGGTTTCTCAAAACCGGGCGGGTCAACGGGTTTTTGAGCGGGTTTATAAATAGAGGTTTTTTACATAACCAAATGGTTTTGGGACCGGTTCCTGCTTTTACGGTT
The DNA here is from genome assembly GCA_023638005.1 of Forsythia suspensa. Taxonomy (NCBI): domain Eukaryota; kingdom Viridiplantae; phylum Streptophyta; class Magnoliopsida; order Lamiales; family Oleaceae; genus Forsythia; species Forsythia suspensa. The sequence continues at coordinate 1,709 of JALRMA010000429.1, read as the reverse complement.
GATTCTTTACCGGCCGGGCCTGATCTCGATAACATCAGTGGCAGCTGAAGGGCTCCCGAGCCATTGGATATTTATCAACCGCTCGGCTCTACCTAAAATACCTAAAATTGTTGCCTTGTTACGATGAAATCCATAAGCGTCATGGGATCATTGACAAATAATAGTAAAAGTGAGTAAAGAGTATCGTTCCCACGAGAACTATGATTTCTAATTACTTAAATTAAATCAAGTCTAACTTAATTTGAATAAATACAATAAAAATTTGGTTGTTATGATTTTATTGTTAAACTAGACTAACTTAGCTTAATAAATGAAAGTTGCTTACTGAGTTCGAGTAAAAACACGTATAGATAAATTATGCTAGAATCCGATTTCACCCTTTATATTCACTTTAATCCTCTGAATTCATACTTCCTAATCCAATTTATTCTTAAATTGACAATCGACAATCCTAAATTATCTAAAAATCTCTTTTAAATGCAATTAGATCTATTTTCATATACGCCCCAAAATATTCTTATATTGGGCTCGAATATACAAAAACGCTTTCAATAACAAGATCATCTAAATTAATTGCACAAAGCATAGGAAATTATTTCTAAGAGCCTGTTTGTTTCAAATTATAATGGATTTTTTTGTCTGCATTATTTGACCAAATGCAAATCACTGACAAGCATTTACCAATGCATTTGCAACCATGTTTTCTTTACTTTGGAGCATTCGAGGAAGACGAAGAAATGTCAATTGAAAAGTTGACGGCGTCGTTGGGTTGGTGAAGGATTTATAAAGAAAGAAGAGGAAAAAGCTCAGAGGATGTGGCCTAGGAATATCTTGTGGATCTAATTGATAGGAGCCTGATACAAGTTTCCAAAAGAACATCTCTCGGCAGAGTCAAGACTTGTAATGTTCATGATCTACTGCATGATACGTGCTTGAGGATAGGTGAACAACAAAACTTTCTGAAAGAGGTCCAAAGGTAAGTTTTCTGACTCTTCTTTTCTTACCATTTTTCCCATTTCTGTTATAGCCTCTAATGATGGGCGGTACTCTGTGATGATCATATCAATGCTGCCGCTGTTGACAATTATAATATGATCTAATTCTGTTGTCATCACTGATGACGATCCACTACGGTTGTTCAGATTATTTTCTATATAGGAGCAACAACATAGTCTGGCTACTATGTACTTTTTCCCTGTATTTAAGCTCTCTGTTAGGCCATTCTTTTACTCAAGTACTTGTGCAGCTTCAAATGCCCGAAGATCTACCATCGGTCAGACGAAAACTTCCTCATTTCTGATCTAACTCAACTTAAACGACTGGTTAATGTGAGGTACTTGGTTATTCCATTTATAGTACCACAAATGGAAAAGTTCCACAAACTAGAATTTCTCTATGTGCAAAATGGTACAGAAGTTGAAATACCCGATTTCCTTCTTGAAATGGTGAATTTGAGACATATGATTTTCGAGGGCTATTCACGGTTCAGTAAATCTTGTAGTCGACGAGCAACTGAGGATGAGATCTTCCAGATAAATAACCTACAAAGTATTTCTAATCTTAAAATTTCCAATGAAATGGAAGGGAAATTTTTGAGATGTTCGCCCAATCTTCGGAAATTGAAATGCTCTCTCGAAGACTTTCAGGATTTGAGCTTCCTTAAGTGGCTTGAATCGCTCAGATTAACATTTCCTCCTAATTATGTGACA